>CM045457.1:17403561-17661061 GCA_024666655.1 Dascyllus trimaculatus
TCTATTAAGCAGACGTGAAAATTCTGCGGTTTCCAGCAGCTCAAATGTGAGCTGCTTGTACCTCTCTAATATTCTTGTGAATCCTTTAACAAGCTATTCAAAGTATTTCTAGACATCTTAAAGATTGCACAGTTAGTTGAATAACCTGCAAATTAAGAGCCGCGAATGCAAACATAAAAATTCAGAATGTGTGTATGACACACGCTCGTGACCTTGTTACATTATCCACCAAAATGTCAGAGGATGTTCCACTCTGAAGCTGTGCCACACCGTATTAAGGGATCATTGCTGCTCAAACCGTCACTACAAGGATCTAGTTAAAATAATTTTGCTGCACTTTTCTAATTTTGTGTCAGAGAGGGTTACGGTACTTTCCCCTCGTTCTCGCTGCTTGGTTATTTCCTGCTCCTTCATCGATATTGCGAAGGATGGTGCTAAAGACGTATTGCAGAGATGCTGCATCAGCGGGTGATGCACACCGGGGCTGCAGGCAGCAGCTAACGATCCCAAAGGTGATGGAGATATCCGATCGACAGGCTGATAATGAGACAGAGAGGGAGCGAGTTTGAGAGGAGGGTTCAGTGGGAACTCTTGTAAAACAGAACAAGAATGCAGCTGTCCTCGCTTGACTTTTCTTTCCTGAAAAAAAAAAAAAATCGACATGGCAGCAGATCGTGTATTTTTAGATGCCTTTTTTTTACACAATATTTTGGTTGTGCACACCGCATGCAATGAATGATTAAGAGTTTTCGGAGTGGAAGTGGCAATTGCTTTGCAGAGTCACGCCAATGTGTGATGATGGAGGAGGGGGAGAGAATGAAAAAAAAAGGCTGGGAAACATTGAAACACAGTGATAAGTAATGATGATGGCTGCTTGGAGTAAAAGCTCAAGGGCCTTGTTTCACGGACCATATTTTTTAATTTGTTTTCCCACTTGCTGATTGCACTGCAATACACTGTAACCAAGCAGATCCGACTGCAGTGCTGTGTTTCACTGTGGCTGTGTGGGTGTGAGTCTTTTTTTAAGAGTGAGAAGCAGAGAAAAGAGACAGGGAGAAAGAGAGGAGGAGGTACAGTTTACTGCCACATCTCTGAGCATGTGTAAAAACAAACTGTACAGTATAAATACAGGTTTCTTCCCCCCTTCAACGCCCCACTAAAGTTAAATCTGGAAAATTCTCCTCAATCTAGGTTGCTCTGGTTGTTTATTATGCAAAACCAGGCGGTAAAAGAGGCAGGGAGGGAGCGTCAGCTGCAGAAATGTGCTGTGCAGTTTGCATTAGCGGGAGTATTGTCTCTGTAAAGCAGAAAGTGTCTTCATTCGTTCAAGTGGAAGCGGATATTTTTAGCATGAGACAATAGTCAGCCAGCTGAGAAAGTTCCCCTCTGGTTATGGTCTCAAAATTAAGTGAGGATAGTTGGATATTAACCCCCACAGCCCCGGCCATCATGGCCCCTAGTACAGGCTGTGGCCTTTCAGACCACCGCCGACCTTTCGACTGCCCTTCTCACTATGCAGAGTCCATACAACGCGCTGTGACGGATCATGTTCAGATGATGAGCGTGAGACGACATGCTGTTGGTGCTTGATGTGCTGCCCAGCTGAGATGGAAATAAAACAGATTCCTGCTCACCTGAAAGATATGGCTTATAGAATTCACAACTTGTTTTTTTGGGTTTTTAATATTGGACCATTATCAATCCACAGTGTAACATTAACACCCTGCACTAACCACACTCCCCCTCTGTCCTCCAGGACTACACCTTGACGATGTACTTCCAACAAGCATGGCGGGACAAGCGTCTTTCCTACTCTGAGATCGCCTATAACCTGACTCTGGATAACCGAGTGGCCGACCAGCTGTGGGTCCCTGACACCTACTTCCTGAATGACAAGAAGTCCTTCGTTCACGGTGTCACGGTGAAGAACAGGATGATCCGTCTCCACCCTGACGGCACGGTGCTTTATGGACTCAGGTAAGCCTTTTACAGCTGCCCTTCCTGTCGCAATGTAATCAGAGGATTGATCATGATGCATAATGGGGTAATGTGATTGTATCTAGTGTGTTGTATCTGATTGAGTTAAAACTGTGGCGGTTCCAAATTCTGTGATTTTGTGGACCAACAAATGAGCTGCTGAGGTCTGGGAACAAAGCAACATCCCTAAAAGACGGTGCCAAGTAACATGAGTGGTCAGATGACAGTGAACCTCCTGGGTTAGCAAAATGGAGGCAAAATGGCAAAATGATCGCCTACTTTTGCAAACACTTTTCATAAGTGACTGTTATGGTGAAACCCATGTGTTTGCATTGCAACATTGAAAAATAAGATGACATATTTATTGGCAATAAGAGGAACAATTTGAGTTTTTTTTATTCTGAGGTACTATTAAAGACCTGATAATTGTGAGGAAGAGTAACTGATTTTTAAAGAAACTGTTGATCTTGGTTGGAGAAGCTGGACATCTGTGGCGTCACAAGGAGGATTTTTTTTTGGCTGTAAAACGTTGAAAAGTAGTAATTCAGGTGATCCGACTGAACTGTTGACTTGTTCACAACCGTTGTGTTTGTCCGACTTCTCGTTTCTCTCCTCATCAAGTGATGCTGCCGTGTTTCCAGACATCAGCAATGCCACTGCTGTTGATATACCTGATGGTCAAAACTATGACAATAGAATCCAAGTTGTAATTAAGTAGAATTGTACTAACCGGCTGTGTATAGGAGCAGCTATAGGCCTTCATATTGTAGCATTTCATATCCCTTGATGATCAACAATGTCAATAATTGATTGGTCGTGATCAATAATGAAGCAGGGTGGTACAAACAGCCAAACTGAGTCTGATTGCGTACAACGGTTAAGCCCATCTACAAGACGTCTCTTTGTGGTGCTGGACTGTGATGCCTCTGGGGATGCTGTCATCCATAATTGATAGCTCATAATCAATAATGTAGCAGTTCAATACAAACACTGAATCTGTATTTGTACTGATGCGGTGCATTTGACTGCACAGGCTAAACCCGACCCGTCCATCACTGCGCTGCTGCCTCCTCTGATCTGTCACCCCCTTTTCATGACTCGTGTGTGTGTGTGTGTGTGTGTGTGTGTGAGGTTAGTGTGTGTGTTTAAACGCTGAGGTTATTGTTGCTAATTCAAGATGTTGCAGTGTTCAGTCATTCTCTCTCTAGACTGAGATGCCCTTCTTGCGCAAAGACTGCTTAAAAAATTTAAGTATCTGCACTGCACCAGATTATTCATCGCTACATTTTGTTTCAACAGCCGAGAAATGTAATTTATAACGCTCTCACTCAATTATATAAGCCTAACACATATTTTTGCATAACAGCCAAAAAGCAATGGAGGCTCGGAGAGTTGTAAAAGGTGTTGTAAAATTTGAAGGTGTGCGTGCAGCAGAGAGATGTGGTTGTTGCCTCAGATACGCTGTCCTTGTCAGTGCCGGTGCCTCCCGGCTCCTCCATTATTTGGTTCGTGGGTTTGGTCCAGGTTTTATTTGATGCTAGCAAGTCCAGACACAAGCTGCTGTCAGAGTCAGCCCGGCCAGATGCCTGCGCGCTGTGAGCACACTGACACATACCTGTAGAGACGGGCCGGCTGGTTGCAACAGCAGGGCTTTAGTGGATGTGGAGGAGATGGCTAACTGAGAGGAGACGGAGAGTCTTCAGCAGGGAAACAGGATGGATGAGAACACCAGCCCTGTCAGAGCGTCTTAGTTTATGTCTGGCTCCTTATCTGCTGAGCTGTGAATTCATCCTGAGTAAAAAGTAGAAGGAAATTAGGCACAAATTAAGCTGCAGAATGACCACGGCGGAGTTGTGCTACATGATTTAATTATTTTAAAAAGTTATTAATGATACATTAACATGTACACTTTGTTGGAGTGTTAGTTGGTGCTAATTTTAACAACCTTACATACTGCAGTTTAATCAATAACAACGCATCTTGTTCTATAAACTAACTGTAAATAAAAAGGTAATCTGTAAAGTAACTAAGGTAGATGGCTAAATGTAACTGAGTAAAAAATTACAAATTAGCCTCAAGTGCAATCACCTCAAAAACCTTAAAAAAGTACATCTGTACATGTAGTTAGTGACTCTTTACTATGGGAGTTTAATGTATAATAGTGCAGCATTTAAAAAATAAAATATTCATATGTGTTGCATATAATCCTGAATTTGTAAGGTAACTCCAGCTATCAAATAAATGTTGTAAATATTGTCCTATTTTCTGGTGACTTTTTGTGACATCAAGCACAAATTTTAAGTATTCAAGACCTCAAAATTGAAATAAAGTACAGCATTTGTGTAACAGTGCTATGTTTATCACAAATACATATTTGAAAAATAGCCGCTTTGCCCTCTTATATCTTATTACATGTATTTGTCAAGAAAAAAAAATTGCCATATCAAGGTTAGCTTACACCTCAGGTGGGTTAACACAGCTTGTGTATTATCTTGAGAGGCTTTGGAGCATTGACTGTACAGGAAGATAAACAAACCCTGTGACGTCACCCAGGTTTCATGAGCAGCGGTTTTGAAGCTCAGTGTAATGGCTCCGGGTGTTGCCATCTTGACAGTGTTTGACGCTTCCTACTTCCTAATCCAAAAATCAGCAAAGAGATGGAGTGAGAGTGGAGCTGAGGTTGGCCATAATCTGTCACCCAATGCAGCTGAGCCCTTAATAATGCACAAATTAAACCTTAATACAGTTAAAAGGGGTGAGTTATAGATAAATTCATCCCACCTACAGTTGTCTTGAACAGAGGAATGAGCTACAGAGACCAAAGCTGTTTTTTGTACCAGACTGTAAAGTTGTTTATTTCTGCTGTGAAGGTGGACATTTTATCATGAGGCTCTTTGGGGATTGACTCACATATGGAGCCATTCTCAGGTGGTCATTGATGGAACTACAGTTTATGGTATTTCTACGTTGGCTTGATTTTTCTGGAGGGTGCAGCTTGTTCTGGAGAACCTTTGTCAGTTCCCAAAAATTTCAATGAGACTTCACATTTTTACAAAGTAAAAGCTCTCAGTTTTAAAGCATGGGATTTACAAACTGAAAGGTGGCACTGAGTTGCATTGTGGGAAATGTAGTCGGGATGTCTCAGCTTCTGTTGCTGCAATTGTGATGATTCTTTTTTTAATCTGTATCTTCTGATCTCCCCAGTTTTAAGTAGGTGTAAAGTGAAATCACTGCCTTTTATGCAAACAAGGAGCAGAAATGCTGTGAGCTAAATTTTATAATTGAACTGAAAAATTCAATAAAACCAAACACATTACACAATTAATAATAAGCTCTCATTAGTTCCAACTCTACACAAAATAAACACTTTGCTAAAACTCAACCAAGCATCACTCTCTTAACAATGAACAACTGGTGTGATATTTTTGAAATTACTCAACGACGCAAGTTCAGAATAAATCCGCCGGTGTCATTTCATTGCTGTTTCCCTTTGTTTAAACATCTGCTAAATATGTCATGCTACACAATATCATGTTGTCTCGCTAAATCCTTGCATAATGAGCGGCAAAAGTAAACATATTACTGGCCTCAGAGGTGAACGTGGATTTGTGCTGAACTAACTGAAATTAGCTAACACCGTACCTGGGGAACACCACTAGATTAGCCTGTTGTTTGGTTTGCAGGAGGCATTAGATGCTTGTGTGTGTGTGTGTGAGTGTGTGTGTGTGAGTGAGTGAGTGAGATCTGTGTCTGCGGGTGGGTGTGTGCGAGTGGGCGAGTGTTATTTTTGGGGTGCATGAGGGGGAGGATAGGGTGAGGGTGTTGTTTACGCCTTATTCTCTGGATATATAGTGCATCCCAATCCTGCCAAATCCTGGTCTTCAATTACCAGGAGGAGCAGAAAATTACAACAGTGCTCCCAACTGTCACTTTAGAGCTCAGTTTGACTCTCGGGGAGAAGCAGTCTGATCTAATTACCCAGCCCCTGAAAAGGCTCAGCCAATAACACAGATACCGCCCAGGCTGCGAGAAAAGAAAAGAAAAAAAAAGAAGGCAAGAAAACACACACACACATGCACACATAGCAGCAAAACACAAACTCCACTTAGCTTCTCATTTTATGCAGGAAAGGACATTGTGAGTCCTGATGCATGTTGCTGCAAATTCACTGAGAGAGAGAGACCAAGAAAAGTGTTAGTGCCAAAGAGAAAGAAAGAGACGTGAAGGTCAGACTTCATTCAAAATGGTGAAATTATTAGGATTCTCCCTCCCTCCCTTCCCCCTCCTTCCCCTCTCTCTCTGTGAATATTGTAACTCCTTTTGTGAGAGGACATATCCTTGTGCTATGGAGGCTGACGTCGTCTTTTGACAGGGCGAGGAGTGTTCCACTCTGCAGCTCGAAAGATGAGCTGCCATGGCCAGGAGGAGAAAGCTGCCTTCCTCTTCTGTCAATACCAGCTATAGGATCACCTTCAAAGTTATCGATATCTCTCTGAAGTTACTGATTAGGCAGGGCCGTTTGTACGCTGTGTGTGTTTGGATGTGCCTTTATTTTGAAATGAAGATCCCTCTCCTTTGATTGGCCATGCTTTGGCACACATAGAAGCCTTTTTTGTTGTGACTGCAGACATTTTATTTTCAAATCTGGCAACAATGCCTGAGCAGAGAGAGACAATCTTCTTCTTCAGCTCGACATGGCTCTCTATCCAAAATGGAGGAAGCTTCTCCATCTTAATTTAACTTGTAAAATCATAATGTCATTACAGTGGCGGTGTAATAAAATGTCAGTTTAATTAAAGGCTGCACAGGTTTGCAACCTGCCAAAAAAAAAAAAAAAAAATCTCTCCCTCTCTGCATTCAGTCTCTGCTGTGATGCTCCCTCGAAATGAGATTCTGTCTGGGAATTCGTGGTGGTTGTGTTATGTCCGTAAACAAGGTCATTTGGAATAAAGGTGCACAGCCTGCCTTAGGGGGGTCCACACTCACAGAGAGAAGAGGGGAGGAGAGAGAGAGAGAGAGAGAGAGAGAGAGCTGAACTGTGCGGGAACATGCACACAAAAAAAACAACCTTTTTAGAACTCCATGTCCTATTAACTCCGACGCAGAGCAAATGTAGCGTGTTTGAATCGGCGTGATCTGCTAGAGCGTGGCCTCTCCGCCGGCAGGTTGGGATGAGAGAGAGGGACCAACCCTGATGTTGATGAAGAGCAAACAAGCCTGTGCTTCATGATCACTGCTGCTGCTGCTGCTGCTGCTGCTGCTGCAGAGCTCCACGGCAGACTCTAGCTGCAGTGGAGATGACGAAGAGGAGGAGGAGGAGGAGGAGGAGGAGGAGGAGAGGCAAAGACGGGGAGGGAATCCTGCCGAGAAAACCCTCATCCGTTTCTCCTCCTCGCTCATTATTAGCGTTTTATTAATTGTTAGCATGGGTGTCGGACATGCTAGCCCGGCCGGGGGATGCAGATGCAGCTCTTGATCAGTGAGTCTCAGACGAAAAAGCTTTGAGACTTCTGCTGATGATGATGTAGGTGGGCTATAAATAGGCTGTTATTTTTACCCCTGCCATTTTGGCCTCATTTCTGCTTTTCCCCTGTGCTCCCTCTGTGCCACCAGGATGATTTAGTGGTGGTGATGGTAATGATGGTGAGTGATGAGCGCCTTGCCTGGCGAGCGCAACATCCCAGCAAGTTGTGACCATAAAAGGGGTAAACTAGGACAGAAATGAGACTCCTGTGTTAATCCCCCAGTGCACCATGGCCCTGCTAACTGGCTCTTACATAAGAGCCCAGAGAGCAAGAAAAAGGAGGCAGAGAGAGAGACAGAGAGCCTGAGTGTGCGAGAGAAAGACTCTGCATCTCGAAAAAATGAAATCCCAAACTTGCCAGGCTAGGCCCAGGAGGGGCCGCACGTCTGATGTAGGAAGATTTCAAATCAACTTTTGCTCTTAATTATTTAGGACAAAGCACTCTTCAAGATTGTAGATATGATGAAGTTAACAGAGGGAGGATATTGTGATTCAGTTTTTGCTGCCACAGTGTCCCTCTGGTCTGTGGGACAACGGTTTGTTCTTATTTGCTAAGCAGGGAAGAGATTTGAAATGAAAAGGGGAAAGAGTCAAAGAAAAAAAAAACTATACTGGCTTGAAAGTGGGCACATCACTTTTCCATAGAAATATATTTATGAGACTTAAATTAATTTGTGTTTTTTTGCTCTGTATATATTTTCAAAACACCTCTAGGGTTAGACTCCATTACAGTGTGACCATCAGACAATAGAAATTCCTCTACTATCTCAAATTTTGATGATCTTCCTTTTAATGTGTCTGGATGTATCATTTATATTTTTTTTATGATATGATAAAGTCAAATATTTAATTTAATGGAATAAGCAAAAAAAAAAAACCCTCCTGCTTGGCTGTTTTTTTTATTACTTTTATAATATATTTTTTAAATCAGTCCTGCATTTATAAAACACCTTGACAAAGAATTTTATCCATATCAACCCTTTTGCCAAGGCATTTTTTTCTTCATATATTTATGTATTTAAAAAAATGAAGAAAAAAATTCCCACCAACTAATGCCAAAGTCTTCTGCATACAAAACAGATGAAGACGAAAGAAAGAAAAAATACTATTTTATAATAATACATTAACACGTTATAATTTACAATAATATAAAATCAGATTGTATTGTATTCACAAATACATTATGTTATTCTTTTATTTGAATTTTTAGCTGTTGGCTTTGAGAATTTAACACAAGTGTAATGACATCTGCTGGTTGGTCCAAGTCTTTGTGCTCACAGGCTATTTTCATTGTTGTATATGAATGAATGGACCACAAAAGCAATAAATTGACAAAGTGACAGTAACCAGCTATGACAAGGGAAACCCGCGGTTACGACAAATGCTTCAACCTATACTGGGAATTCTCCCACAGGCTGCTATTATTATTAATGGTCGCATGATGCTATCATGTTTTATATCAATCAGTGTGTGTGTGTGTGTGTGTGTGTGTGTGTGTGTGTGTGTGTGTGTGTGTACAAGTCAAGGATGCTACATTTAGTCCCTGTAGTTAAACTGCATGTCCACTCGCTCTCAGACGGCCTCGGGGGTTTGGCTCAGCCGGGTGCCAGCCCGTCTCAGCTCTGGCCAACTTGTCATGTGTAACAGGAAGTGCGTCGCTCTGAGTGAACCTGTCGGACGCGGCTGGCCCACACTCGCTGCTCTTTATTACAGGGTTGCGTGACCAGATGTTGAACCCTACTTGTTTTTATCTCTTCATGGGATAAAAATATAACCAGCACAGTATCCCAGTTCCATAGTACAGGCTGGGCTGTACTAGATGTTTGCAGTAATTTGAATGGGATGCTGCTCTTGTGATTAGTATTCAAGAGATAAATGCACTTAACCACTCTGTAAGTGATGCAATACAGGCACTGCATGTTTATGCAGTGTTTTTATTTATGTCTTTCCTTGTGGAGGTAGATATTTATTTAATATCTGATTAGCAAGTCCATTTTCTTTTTGGGGAATAAAATAAATCAGCAGCACACTTAAAGGAAAGAAAGCTCTTGCATGATCCATGTACTTTTGTATTCTTTGCTGTGCATTACTTTTCCAGTGTGAACTCACAACCTGCTTATAATTAGCTTGCAGTTTGGACTGAGGACGAAGCACAAGTGCTCACAAGCTATGAGTGCTGCAAACCTGAACGCTAACACTGTCACAGTTCAGGTCTTAGTGGATCTGCAGATGTTTGTTGACATCTGGAGTTTTTTTTTCTGTAAACAAGCTGCTTCATGTGAGAACACTGTGTGCATATGGCAATAAAAGCAGCCCAACATTTAGACAAACAATAAGACGTATCCAACTGCAAAAAGACAGTAAGGATGAAATGGTGAATTACCAGAATTCCACCATTTATAAGAGCCACAAAATGTAAAAACAAAAAAAATAATCAGATTTTCAATGATGGTCCTTGAACTACTCATCTGTTATGCAGTGCGGTGGGAAAGATTTATTAAATCTAAGCTTAAAATCAGGATATTTCATCAAAATCACTTTATTCTACATGCACAATTTCAAACAAATATTCCATCAACAAACCACTGGCTCTAATCAGATTATGTAAAGACAAATCATTTCTGCATGTTATTAGCTGCCACGGGCAGTCGTGTGACAACAAGTCAGGGATTTTTTCCCCAAACTACATGCTGTGTTACATGTATGGAAGCAAAATAGAGATTTAAGTCGTAAAACATCAATAGTATATAAAGTATCCATTTCAGTGTTTGTTACACCTGTGGAGACTTGTAAAAATTATTTGCATGTATTTATAAAATCACAAATAATATACAATTTTTTTTATGATTTATGTAATTAAAACTGTGTCATGCACAGAAGACATTTTTGATTTCTCTCTGCTTCTAGTCACGGTTGTTGTATTTTCATAGAGGTGCATACTGCAGTTTAAAAAAAAGCCCATAGTGAGTAAAAATGCGACAGGAGCACAAAACACCCAGAAACTGCTTGGGGTCATTTTTTTTACTGCAATGTGAATCCAGCACCTCTATGGAAACGGCACAACATGGCTAGAAGGAGAGAGAACATAAGCCTTTTGAGCAGTTTAACAAAGGTATAGGTAATAAAAAATAGCTTTCTTAAACTATTTCAGCCCAGTTCAGAAGAAAAGTCATTGAGTTTTTGCCACTAATAGATTTGGTTGCATCAATTTTTGTTTCTGTTTGTACAGAATCTGGTTAAAACAAATGACATGTGGAGTGAAGTGATTTTGATGATTGGAAGATGAATGATTTGAAGCTTAGATTTGCTTGGATTCCAGTGAAATGGCACATCACAGATGATTAGTTCAAGGGCCTTCGGAAAGTTGAAGAAATCTCCCGGTTCTTTCTTTTCTACCAGTTTCTGGCTCTGATAAACACTGTAATTCTGGCAACTTATAAAAAGATAAGATGCCTTTTTAAACGAACTGTCGGGTTTGGAGATTCAGAAAGGTAATCTTGATGCACTGACTTGATGGGATTTTCCTTTGAATTTATTATTTTTGGAGGAATGGCTTCATGTCAGGTGCTCTTTAGTTAAACAGGTTCCTGCTGTGATGTGTACATCGTACTCTGTGGTGAAGGTCAAATGAAATGAGCCGGGCTGCTCGTGGCTCCTCTGTGATGAATCCTGTATTTTATCATCCCACTTTGTGTGTCTAGGATCACCACAACTGCTGCCTGCATGATGGACCTGCGCCGCTACCCTCTGGATGAGCAGAACTGCACCCTGGAGATCGAAAGCTGTAAGTACCGTTGTCCCTGACAACCAGCTCCCACACGCACACGCACACTCGAACATATCCCACATACACATGCAGCTCTGAGATCCGGTTTGAAAACAGTCTGCCGGCCCAGTGGCACCATGGTAGAGGGAAGGTTGATAAGACTGGATGTAAAATGCTGAGAAAGGCTGATGAGATATCAAGAGATACGCATCGAGAAGAGGAACATCACTAATGGCTCAGTGACTGATAACATCCAGCCTAATTAATTCAACTCCAACTGCAGTGGCTTCCCAAGGCGTGGAGGAGCCTGATTAGGTCCAGTGTTTCAGGGTTGTGCTGATAGTGGATGTTGTGTGCAGCTTTCTCCCGAAACTGCCTCCATGTTTGCACAGTACAAAGAGCTCATTTCACATGGAGTTTGTAATTGTACGTGATCCAGTGCTCTCAAGTCGAGGGAGCGAGGGAGGGTGGAAGAACATGAGAGAGAAAGACGAGGTCCTCTGCGTGTTTTATCTGGGTCCCTGGAGAAAAGGATTATGGGGCTGGGACGTGGTGTAGGGCTCAGTCTTTCCGGGTTTGATCACACTATTGCCAGCAGCGTTAAGCAGCACAAAAACAGCTCGGGTCAGAACCGCCCCTCGCTGCTCCTCTCCCATTATGCTCACCATCTCTCTCCCCATCACTCTCTCTTTCCGTTTCTCATCTCCTTTCTTTGCACAGTCTCATCCTCTTTTCTTTTTTTCTTCCTCCCAGCCTTTTTATCTCTCTCTCCATCACTCATATGCTCTTTTTTTTCTCTCCTCCTCTCTCAGGCAGCCCAATACAAAATGCACACACACAGTCTCACACACACAGCTCCAGTTTTGATCACCCGGCAGTATCTGCTCTCATATGGATTAACTGGCAACGGTTTTAACGCTGGAATCGCTTCATGCCAGAGCATGCTATTTTATTCAGACTAATGAGCCCAGAGAACTCTCACTTCCCTTGATAAACTTGATGCATTTTTAACAGACACAAGTCTTAAAACCCCAGAAACCTCCGATACATCAGCAGCTCGCTGCTGCAGCTCAGGCCACTGGTCTCACATGCCGGGCTACACTTAGCAATAATTGATTTCCACCCCGCTAATGCTAAAGATCTATTACACAAATGCAAACACATGCCGACATATGTATGCATATCCCGCTGCATCGCCTCTGTTCGTGTCCTCTTGTGGGACTCACATGACAGCCCAGGATGAGTGCAGTGATGTAACACGCTGACGTCTTTCCAAAAACCCACACAGATGATGATCCGGAACTAATGGAGCTGCAAACCTACCGACCGGTTATGTGCAGACCATAAACTCTTCCCTTACAATGCTGCTGATCCTGACTGATCAGAACTGGACTGAGCTGCACATAAACAGCAGCATGGTGGACTCGGCCCTAACTGGGTTAATGCACAGGGCTGCTGTGGTGATAACACAGATATGGAACCTGCTGTATCTGCTGCTGCACAATTTCAGCATCAACCATGTTTTGCTCCACAGCTGCGTTTAGCTTCTGCGGTTTTTGACACTGAGAGAGAATATAACAATTAAAAAGAGACTTTTCAACCTTAAACAATGATTCTGCTCACAAAAAAATAACCGTTCTTTAGAAGATTCCAACTGAAAAACCTTAATTATTTAGTGAATGCTTCTTTATATACGTTATGTGGTTCTTTAAAGCACGGAGATTCCTAATTTCTGTTGGAGATATTTGGTTTTAATGGCAGATAATAGCTTAAAATTAGAGCTGCAACTGGGTATTATTTTTGTTGTTATTACTCATTTGCTCTATAAACCATCAGAAAACAACAACAACCACAAAAGCTCATCACAGTTTCCAAAATCCCAAGTTGGCATCTTTTAATACGTGTTTCTGTCTCACCAACAGTCCAGAACCCAAAATATTAGATATATTCCAAACAAGGGGATCTTTTTTAAAAAAAAATTTGCTTAAAATGAATAAAATGATTATGGAGTCCCATTATCAAAATAGAAGAGGGTGGGTGCACAAATAACTATGTTCAAAATGGCTCCTGAAAGGACCTATTTTTGCTAAATTGCTCTTATTTATTTGTTTTGGGATACTATTCATTTTTATTGTAAAGTAACTGTTTTTTTAAAGGTGCTATACAAATGAATTTATTATTATTTATGGTGCCTAAAGGAACCAATTTTTGATATTTTTTGAGGCATCTTTGGGGGCTCTTTAAAGGTTATTTGTGTAACTAAATATGGTTCTTCTATGGCCTCACTGCAACAAATCAGTTCTAATTTGCACCTTTATTTTTCTGAGTGCGCTAAAAACAAGTTCATTCCTCTGTGTCAAAGAGGTCTTTGTGAACACTGCACTGCTTCCTTCATTACCATGAACACACACTGGAGTTTATTTTGAGTCACTGCCACAACCTCCGTCCTGCTGCTGTTGCTCACCAGAGCACCAAATGTCTAATAATCCCCATTTGCAGACCTCAACAAATGCAGAATTTACTCCTGTTTTAGTAATGTTGGCCATGAGCACAGCCGTTTTAGGAGATTATTTAGCCTTTCGTTTAAAAAAACAACAACCAAAAAAAGCCCCAAAACTACATGTTTCTTTAACTTCGGTGTTTCAAGACGTACATCCTCAGACCAGCGTCAGAGACAGAAGCTGTGGCAGGTTTTGACACATCACCGCTAGAAAAGTACAGGTATGAATAATAAAATGAATAATGCCTTTTCAGTTTTAGAGCCCTGGTTTTGTGCTGCAGGTTCCTGCAGAAGGAAGCCAGTGCTGATATTATTAGTAACACCTGTGCTTCTCCTACTATGACAAATCAAAATGTCTGCTGTGAAAAAGGCCTGTGGGTGAAGCTGGCTGCCTGTCCAACCAATAACAACCCAACATGAGCACCATGACTAACTTCACCTTGAATGTCAGCGCCATAGCAACAAAGAATTTTGTGTTAATTTTTAAAAATCAAAGCCTCGGAGTTTAATTATTCATCACATCTGAATAGGTCACTGCCGCTATTTTGAGTGTGCGGCAGACAAAGTAGAAGTCAGAGCAGGAAGATGGCTGCTCCCTGTTTGCCTGCGACGCTGCTCATGTCAGAGGCAGACAGGCTGCAGCGCTGCAGCCGGCTCACTGCAGCTGCACTGGTTTACATCAGCATGCAACAAACACACAAAGTTCCTGATACGGAAACGTCTCACAATGGAAACAAGCCCATGCAGTGAATATAGAGAGGTGCAAATGTATTTCTGCAACACCTGCAGTTCATTATGTATGCAGCTATGCAGAAATTAGCTTTCTTCTTCACACTGAAATGCTTCAGGGAAATTTCAAGCGACTCACAAATCACACTTTCGAAAAAAAAAAAAATACATTGCTTTTTCAAGGGACTGGGCTTTACATTACTGCCAGTAATCCTCCAAAGCACACAATCTCCTTTTGTTTTAGTTCCCTTTATGCGGTTACAGCCATACTTCAAGTTGATGTAAGTAGGTTATGAAAAGAAACCTGCTAGAGACAGCGATCCATCACAGTGAACGTGGAGCCACACTTTTTGTTGCTTGTTTGTGTTGGTGATGCACAGAAGGAGAGCAGAGACCTTTTCTAAAACTCAAGGAAGTTCCGGCATGCAAGATTTAAAAGTTTGTGAAACAGTTTTGTATTTAGCTTCCAGCAAGCACTTGAGCGCACCACCCTGAACATATTTTATGGAAATGCATTATTGCTCCTCGCATTATCACACATTTATAGTTTTGAAGTGTGAATATGAAATGTATTTGCACATGCACTTGTTTGTGACACTTTATCTACTTTATTAAAGGTTTTATTGTCATGTGCAACGAATAAATAAGTGATAAGTGCGATGAGATTCTTCGCGCACTGTGTCTCTACCTGGTGCCGTGATTAACCTATTTACAGATTCACCCGCTTCTACTGACACATTCTGAGTGAGATGATTAATAAATATACAAGGAGCAGTGCCAAAAATTAGTACATAACCAAAATTCAGGAAAGTATGTGCAATTATTATGTTGCAAAAGGTCCGGATGAGCATATAAAGCTGGAGTAGGCAGGATATTTTGGTGTCACCGGGCAAAAATTCCTTAATAATAAAAAAAATTGGCATATTTAAAAATGAAAGAATGTAAAAGGGAAACTAGATTTCTGCACCTCCTCTTGGCTCCATTCGTAGATTTTAGAGAATGTAGCTGAAGATGGGACCCTTGGGCTAATCTCAGGCATTTTCATCCAGATCGGGCGAAGGAGTGTAAAGAAACAAACTCCACAGTGGGTTAAACGGACGACTTTCCATTCAGGAGGGTGAAAATGAATGTTGATATTTTGCGTAACTATTTCTGTGTATTTGAATCACATGTATGTGCTTGTCTTGTCTGTGTTTGCATTGCTTTATTTTTACCTTTTCCAGATTTCTACCTTTTGCAGCTTTAGAGTCAAATTGCAACATCTCTTGAATATTGAAATATTTCTTTTTGACTTTGACCTCTTCAAGCAAATAAAGTGGTGGAATAGTTTTAGAGGCCTGAAAAGCTTCAAGTATCCAGATTCCCAATAAACCAGAGCATACATTTTTCTGTTTCCAAACTTCTCAGTCATGTTGTGACCCCTCAGATGGAACCTGGGTCCTGACAGTTACTGACATTAAACATTACTGTATGATGCTCTGACATATTATAGACCTTTAAAGAATGAAGATGATGTTTTTCTATGACTTTTTTTCTGCAGATGGATACACCACAGATGATATCGAGTTTTACTGGCGAGGTGGAGACGGTGCGGTGTCCGGTGTCGACAGAATAGAGCTGCCACAGTTCTCTATTGTCGACTATAAACTCATCTCCAAGAACGTGGTCTTCTCGACAGGTACACAACAGACCGCTGTGTGTTTTATCTGCATGGGCCAGTCCATTAGGAATATTTATTTAATCTATTTTAAACGTTAAAATTCACAAAAAATCATGTGTGTTAGAGACGTATATGACAGGCTCCCTGGTGTCAAGAAAAATTTAGTTAGCATCATTGAGGAAATTCTATTTCTATCCCACTTCCTCTGTCCCTGCGCCTCCTTCAGGTTCCTACCCCCGCCTGTCCCTCAGCTTCAAACTGAAGAGGAACATTGGTTACTTCATCCTGCAGACATACATGCCTTCCATCCTGATTACCATCCTCTCCTGGGTCTCCTTCTGGATCAACTACGATGCATCGGCTGCCAGAGTGGCCCTGGGTAGGATCGGCTCGCCTCTGCTCAACAGTGACCCTGAGAAATAACCCAAAGCCAAATGATAACAGAGCATGAAAGGAGCCATTTAACACGGAGCCTTTTACATTTGCTTTAGATCTATGCATTACTGTGTCTATAATGAGCCGGATGTTTTGACTCTTTATTTTCCCAGCATTTACTTTTTTTTCTCATTAGCTCTAAGCATGTGTGTGATAGCAGAGTGTGATAGGCTGCCTGATTAAATGTCTGTTGTTCAGAGATGACTATATGCATGACTCATGCAGTGCGAGAAGCGCTGCAGCTCGACCTTGAAGCGTGCTGTCTTTCTCTCTGCCTGTCTGTCTATCGGAGCCTCTCGCTGGCCGGAGATCCCGACTTATCAGAGTCAGATCGCAGCCAAATTACAGCCAAAACAAAAAGGTGGCAGCATTTCCTTAAACGCACCATACAAATTTTACAACCAATGTCAGACTAGCAGCAGTAGGGGGATGGCTTTGAGCTTTTTGCGTGTCACTCTTGTCACACACCATTTGTTTTTCCGAGGTGGGACACAAGCAGGTTGGAGCCCCAGACGGTGCGTTCGGAGGGTAACGTGATTTAAAGATGTGCCTGGCCTCAGCATCCTGCAGAACGTGCAGGGAGAGAGTGCAGCCAATGAGAGGCGAGCCTCCGTGCTACAGTGACACTGCTGGCTGCTGGGTTATTTATAATACGTGTGAATCTGACCAAATGCAGATTGTGCAGGCAGATGACTAATGTATCAAACACAATGCGTGTATGGCCAAAAAAAAGAGAGAAAAACAGGTGAATCGTGCTGTGACTAATAGCAGATGTTTACAGTAGCAATGTGGTGCTGCTCATATGGCCTACCATTTGTTCCGTGTCCTTTTGGATACATGATTGGTTATCTTACTGTGTTATGAAACACACACACTCGCAGTCTTGGGAGGTTTGAAGGGATTGTTTTAACCATATGGGCTCACATTCTTTCAGGCTTTTCTGTTTGCTATAAATACACATTATATAATGTGCATGATATACATGAATGCCGATGTTGCTTTGAAGATGAGCACCTGCTCTCAGTTATTTTAATGTAGGGAAAATTCCAATGTAACACTATTTAGTACTTCTTTTACAACTTCTCAATATTGAGCTGCATCTTCACGTAGAGTACAATATATCAAGGATAGGAAATGACTAAGGACACTTTGGAGCACATAGGAGCACACAGTGACATCATTAAGATGAAATATTTATTGCCTCTAAGTACAGCTACAAATGATGGGAATGTTATTAGTTTATTGTTCATCAACTTTTGAAGTAATTATGCAAAAGTGAAGTGAATTCCAGAAATTGGTAGGATTCATCCTGAGGGGAGCATGAATGTTTGGACTAAATGTTTGAGACATTTCCCTCAAATGTCAGCCTGCTGATGGTTCAAGAGGAAGAGTCGCAACATCTCCAAAGTTAGATGTATTCATCCCACGAGGAGAATAGACTTTCAAAATTTTGTCTAAGTCCGTCTAACAACCGTTGAGATATTTCAGTCTTGATGAAAGTGGTAGACACCCTAAACATTGCATTCAGTCAATTTAACATCCACTTTTTTTTTGCAGCATAGATGATGGTAAAAAAAAAAATGTCTCCCAGCATCTTACAGTCTCTAAACGTGTGACTCCGCTGATCTCCAGGGATCACTACGGTGCTGACCATGACCACCATCAACACCCACTTGCGAGAGACGCTCCCTAAGATCCCCTACGTCAAGGCTATTGACATGTACCTGATGGGCTGCTTTGTGTTTGTGTTCCTGGCCCTGCTGGAGTATGCCTTCGTCAACTACATCTTCTTCGGCCAGGGTCCCCAGCGGCAGAAGAAGGCGGCTGAGAAAGCAGCCACGGCCAATAACGAGAAGCTGAGACCCGACCCCAACAAGGTGCGTGTGCAGCGGTGAAAACGTCCTCCTGAGGTATCTGTGCTGTCTGTTAATGTGTGTGTTTGTTTCTGTGGGAGCAAAATGACTTCTTCTCCTCTCAAGGTCAATGTGATGCTGTGATCAACGCTTGATGTCCTTTACCAGCACTCTTTACTCCTGCTCTAGCTCTCCATTTTCTCACTGGTGTAGCCTTGTGTATCAACTTGATTATTCAGACTAGGATCTGAAAGAGTGAATGCAGAAGCAATGACTGGCTTATACTTTATCTCCATATTTCTGTGTCTCCCAAAGGGCAAGGCGCCTCGGAAAAATCACTGGCTGCGGTGCCAAAGCCTTCTCTTTAAATTTTATTCAGCTGCTAAAGTTAGCAAGAACAACAGCAACGTAAAAAGAAAAAAAAATAAAACACCCTTTCCTTCTGAGTGTGGCAAGCTACGATTTCCCCCTAAGTAACAGTGCTGATTTTGTATGCTTGCAGTGGCTGGTGGGAAATGTAGTTCAGAGAGATGATGCTCTGTATGCCAGAATGAAACAGAGGGAAATTGACGCATATGACTCGATGTGGGATCCCATCTTTGTGGACGATGCCGCATTAGGACTAGGCGAGCAAAGAAATAAGGTACTGGAGGTTTTGAAAGTCAAAACTAACAATGTCATCAATCTGAATCAATCCAGATCAGAGGAAAATGCTGTAGTTTTTGTGCATTTCTTTGATTTTTATAGAGTTTTAAGGCAACCTTGATCATCACTCCCACCATTGTGTTTTTTCCCTCTCTTGGTTTGCTCTTCATGCATTTTCCTGACAAACATGGCTCAGCAGTTTGATTTCTGCAGGCATTAATTTAATCTTAACTTGGGCTGCACATCTGAATTAATGGGGAATGACAAATATGGCAAGAGAAAAAGAAAACATTAGTAGCTTCTCCTAAGATAACATCATCCAGATTCAAATACTGCACAGTCTCTGAGGCAATTGATTAATCTCTTAAAACTAAGTGAAGCAACTGGGGAAAAAAAATATATATATACACATATATATATGTATGAATCGTCAGATAAGAGAAAGAAATCATTTGCAGTTTGATGAATAGTACCAACCAAGTGGCTTCGATTCAAAGTGAGTTACACGAAAACAACAAAATGCATCAAGCTGACATTTGCAGCAGGACGGGATTGGATTTATAGGGATGTTTTTCCTCAGAAGTCAGGCTATGGATGAAGAAATGTTGATCCGAATTCACTTCCCACAACGTCCTTCCTGACCTGCCCCGAACCTTTTAGCCTCTCCTCCATCTTTGCAAAGTCCTTACTATTTCTCTCAACCTTCTCCTGTCACATTTTGTTTCCTTTGCTTTCTCTTTTTTTATTCAGTTTGTCTTGTGAATCGGCAGAATTTTAACCACACTCTGGTTGAAATTCTGAGATGACAATGAAGATTTCTCCATGAGAATTAGTTTGTGGAGTGCGTTGTGCTCTTCCAGGAATGTTACCTCATAGTCTTGTGGTCGTATTATCACTCAGATATTGATTGACAAGATGATCAATGATTTATTTAGTGCTTTTTAAAGTGCTTAAAATTTTTCTTCACTGTAAGTAACACAGTTTTTGACTCATTTGCATTACCCATTCTAGCACCTCATCAGTATTTTTACGCAGTGAATTGCTTACTGATCATTATAGCTTTGCTTGTTTTGGCTAGAAATAACACTCTCAGATTTCCCATTGGCAGTAACTTCTCATGGCTCCACCTGTCTTTGCACCTTCACACAGATGACCCCCGACGACAACATCCTGTTCAGCACCCTGGAGATGAAGAATGAGATGGGTGGTGCCGGGGATCTGTCCCGGGGCCTGGGAGCACCCGGAGACCCCCGCAACACTATGTTGGCCTATGATAGCTCGACACTGCAGTACCGCAGAGCAGCCATGGCCCGCCAGAACTATGGCCACAGCGCCTTGGAGCGCCACGCCCAGAAGAAGTCGCGCCTACGGAGACGGGCCTCCCAGCTCAAGGTGAACATCCCAGACCTGTCCGACGTGAACTCTATTGACAAGTGGTCCAGGATGATCTTCCCCACTGTCTTCTCCTTCTTCAACGTGGTCTACTGGCTCTACTACGTCCATTAAACCCGGCGGAGTCCGGTGGCCAGCTCGTGGCAGGCATGTAAAGAAAGGGGGTGGGGGTGGGGGAGGCGGGGACGGGAGAGAGAGAAGGGGAAGGGATTTAGGGGAGATGACTGAAATCAAGAAAGAGAGATGACGTGAGATGAGATGAATGAGAGGATGAACAGTGCACCGACTTTTTTTAGCTGGTTCGTTATTAGGAAAAGGGAGGAGAATGCAAAGACTTTTAGATGGACTGCAGCAGCACCCAACACTTCAGTCAGCAGTGACTCTTTTAGGATTTTGGGAAACACCTTAAAGCGACTGACAAGCACTCGAAAAAAGAAGAGTGAGTTTTAAAAAGACAGAAATGGTGCCTGTTCCAGAATTTCAATATATCACTAATATTTGTCATTCGTAGCTTACTCTCTGTGGATCAAATATTTATGCTTGTGTTTGCATATACTTTAAGGATTTCTTTTGTTTAGTATCTATTTACTTCGTAGCCGAGCTGTCTGCATCCAGGAAAGCTTTATAAATGATTTTAAAGGAGTCATCCTTGATAGTCTATTTTCCTATAATTACTGTATATCAAAAACATCCTTTAAAAGCATGCTTATGTTTGATTTCATTTGCATCTCAGCCATGATGATGACGGAGCGCAAAGCATTTTAGTTTTTACTAGTTGAGGTTATTCTGTCAGTTAAAGTTCGCAGCTTTGGCGTGGCTCGGCCCACCTGGGTGGAAGGTTTGAGCGTCCCTGGATGACAGCGGGTGGACAGCAGGGGGCGCTCTCCTCTCTGGACATCCCTGTGGGGCTTTAATGGTGCCAATGCTGAGCAGAAAAAAGAAAAAAGCTTCCTCAGTTTGTTAAAGGTCCCACCTTATCTGGTGAAGGAGCAGAACTGTGGACACTGACGCTTTGGCCAACTTTATGTTTTTGCTTTTTCGCTGTGCTGACAGAAGTCCATTTCACCACGTGTATTTATTTATTTACTTCTTTATTTATTTTGCTTAAAGAGAACATTCGACTCCGTGCTTTCTGCCATCGCGTGGAGGAGCTTCAAAGGCGGAGAATGGCTTTAACACGACTTGAGCTGGTGTAAGAACTTTTCTGATGAGCTGAGTTTCATTGCGACCAGAGTTGCTGCATAAATATGGCAATCCACAATCATCATTATCAGTAGAATTGAATGATAGAAGTATGATGCGTTCCATTGTGATTAGGTTTCTGTTTTGAAAAACTGTAGATAAACATAAATCATGTTTAAAGAAAAAGAGATGATTCATTTTTATAAATCAATACTCACATTATTGTGTAAATATTATGGATTTATTCTATTTAAATGGGTCTTTGTTGTTGTTTTTCCAGTTGAATTACAGATCAAATGTTCCATTCAGTCAAAAAAAAGAAAAAAGAAAAAAGAAAAGAACAATTTAACTGAGGAAAAAATGAAAACACAATTCACAACTTTGCTGACTGTACTTTTGGGACTTTTCTCTCTCTCTTTTTTTCTTTTTAATGGACTCTAAAAAGCATCTACTTGCTGAAACTAAAGCACTTCCAGACACCAGTGACTCTTGGGTCAATGTTATGCTCTCCAGAAACGACTTAACAAGGACCCCACTATCCAGGCATTGAAGTCAGGCATATTTTGTACAAAGTTTCTGTAAATTCCAATTGTAATATTTCATAATGACTGTAAATATCTTGTGTAATGATTGTCAGCAATTATGAAGATGTATCTAAATTCAATTAAAACTCAATTCAGTCTATCACTTCAATAACAGAGTACATGGGTGGCAGTTTAATGTGTCCTGTGTGAATGCAAGGCTGATTGCTGGCTGTCGGGCTCATGGCTGATTGAGTGTCTGAATGAGCGAGTGAACAACTAAACCCGACACAGGGAAAGAGTAGGCGAGCGAGAAAGGCCAATGTTAGGGGTGAATGGGGAGATGCGAGCGCTGCAGCTGGGGACTCTTGGCTGCATAATGGATGGAGAGGCAGAGGAGCTGGAGCGAGAGGCCGTGGCGCTGGTCTGGGCTGAGTGCGATGGACTCGGCTGGGGTTGGAGCAGGAGCTGAGCTCAGCCCTGGCCTCGGGGGACATTAACGCGGAGAGCCATAGATATGGAGGCACTCTGTGGACTCAACTGCGGCCCTCTGGCTGCAGGGGCCGGAGCGCCTGCTACAAAAAAAAAAAAAACAAACAAGAAAGGCAGGAAGAGAAAGGAAATAAAGGCCAAGAAAGAGAGCATGTCCACCCGAGCAGCCATCCATGCCTCGACCTCTCACTGCATCCTCCCTTCAACTCAGCAAACCGACTTGCACTCTGCTCTGCACTCGCTTCCTGACCTGGCCACTTAAATGGAGGCTGGTGAATATTTGATGGTGCGAAACCCTGAATATTTAATATTTAAAAAGGGATTTTGTTCTATCTGGGACTAATGTGCAGCTAATGTTTGATTTTTGGACTTCGAAGACCAAAAGAACACAATGAGATACCAAGTGAGGAAACATCTGATGAGCACGATGAATTAGAAATAAAGGAAGGTTGGATTTTGAGTTTGGCTTAAATGCATAGAAAACCTTAAATGTGCAGTAGCAGACTTTTCAACAGTGAATATACAACGGAGAGAGGCTTCTCATGTTTGAGTGTTTTATGGCTGGAGTTTGTTTTTGAGAGTACAGAATCGTGCTCTGGGTAGGATTGTGCGTGTGAGGAAATGTGTTAATGTGATGCTTCTGGGAGTAAAAACGATCTAAAAAAGCAAACTAGCTGTAAAAACTGATGTAACGTGACACGAAACCTTGTTCCCGGTTCCTCCATGCATTGGTAAAAATCAGCCCTACACTACTGTTGCCCCTCAGTATAACAGATGTATTATCTCACTACAGCAGACAGATGGTTTGTGCTAAATTGGCCCTCTCTCTCTCTTTCTCTCTCTCTCTCTCTCTCTTCCTTTTTCTCTTTTCAAAAAGGGCATTAGTGTTGACATGTAAGGAAGAGAGGAGGGGGGAGGCAGATGCTTTCCGCTTTGTAGTGTTTCCATGTCACTGGCGTAATTAGTAATGCATAGACCTCTGCTCTTTGGAATCATACGTAGTGTGATGTAGTTCGAAGAATGTGTTTTGTTTTCTGTGTGTGTGTTGTGTGTGTGTGTGTGTGTTGTGTGGACTCACAGCTGCGCCACTGTGAAGTCGGTGTTGCAGCCAAGCCAAACACAACCAGAGCTGACTGGGACGGGTGAGAGGGTGAGTCTGCCACACTTGCATCACGCCACTCCCCTGCTGCACTCCTGTTTGATGGAAAAACACGCTGAGCTACCGGGGTGAGATGCCATCTATTTACAGACGAAGTAGAAAATAATTAAAAACTCTGATTTATAATTGATCACCTGCAAGATGCATGGTGTCACTGAAATTAAAAAACTAAGCTCCATCTATCTCTAGGTGCTCCAAAACATACACCTTCACCCCTGTTACTATAAATAAGCTCAAAATTTAAATTTAAGCACAGTAAATGACTGACCCGACGCAAATCAGGCCTCTTTAAACAGGTTTGGCAGCCTGCTCTGGAAAAGACAACATATGTCAACATGAGGAAGTGGAAAGCATCCTACATGCCTGCCATCTGTGCAAGAAGCTGCTTTGTTATAGTCCATCAAACATAAGAGTCTCACACACACACACGCATGTGAACAGATTCGTTCACCCACTTCTGCGTGATCGACGGGATCGACTCTCAACACGCGAACCTGAAACTTTTACGAGCATCTATCCTCCTAAAGTGGTGACAAGAAATCTTCCACCTGTCAAAGCTTCTGACCTCTGACCTTTCTGTGGGAACGGCGAGACAAGCAACAACCGGATCTTCCTGTATGCACCAAGAAAGAGCTTTATTATTTTATCACTCTCAGTCTTATTTAGAAAAAAACAATTGAGATCAGGGTGTCTCTATAACACTGTGACCTGCATTCTACATCTGTACACTCCTGTATCTGGTGTGTGAGCTCTCTGTGTTCATGCAGACTCTTCATATACGTTTGCCCCAGGCAGTCTGCTCAGTGTTGTGTTGTCAGTTCACATCTCTTTCTGACCCACTGCACCAATTTTCTGCTCTGCCAGTATCAGATTGTCAGCTCATTTGTGGGTTTTGTCTCGTATATGCTGTCATAGTGGGGTTTTTTTGGTGACGGTGTGTTAATTTTTTAATTTTCATGAGACTTACTGAACCACAAAAGTATCAGCGGCCCACTGTGCTGCAAAGCAAAGGTAAAATTGTCGATTCTGACTATATGAGATTATTGGCAGCAAAATTAAAATCAGCTGAGTCACTGGAGCACTCACACCTACATATCTGGTTGTAATTAGCGTTCTTATTTCCCCTAAACAATCCAGTGCAAGGAATGCAAACACACCTGTCAATGCGAGGGGCGGACTCAGAAGAGGTGTGCTGTCAGTTGTTTCAACACACAGGCCTTACGCATTCATAGAGACACACTGAAAAGAGAGGATGGGCCGCAGTAGAGTCTTTTTAATTCGAAGGAGCAGTGAGTTTTGAGAGGATGGGAATGAGAAGTTGGTGAGAAGAGGAAAAGCAACAACCAGAACCATGACGTGGAGAAGCCCTCTGGCCCTGATGAGGGACGCTCTGCGAGGTCAGAGAGCCCGGGAGAAGGACCTCCGGAACCTGGTGTCCAACCTGCCTTATGAAGGACTGGAGAAGGCCAAGCAACCCAACCGCTACTTCCCATCAAATGCCATCAAAACCACCAAATACAGCCTCCTCCTCTTCATCCCCATGAATCTCTTTGAGCAGTTTCACCGTCTGGCCAACATCTACTTTGTGGGGTTGGCTATTCTGAACTTTATCCCCGTGGTGAATGCCTTCCAGCCTGAAGTGGCTCTGATCCCCATCTGTGTCATCTTGTCCATGACGGCCCTGAAGGATGCCTGGGAGGACTTCAGGAGGTACCAGTCGGACAGGAAGCTCAACAACACTCCATGCCTCATCTACAGCAGGTAACTGACCAGAAAGGGTGTTGTGGTGTTCATGCATGATGTGGCTAAGTGGAAAACTGTCACGGTTTACGGGCCCTCCACATATGTGTTTGTGATTCTTATCTTCCGGCTATGTGTAGATCTGTGCGATTGTGTGCTACGCCTGTGTGTGTGTGTGTGTGTGTATTTTACCTCCTCTGCTTTTCAGCGCCCCGTGGGAATTTTGGACTTAGAAATAGAAAATGTGTGGGAGATTATTCCTCTTTTGAAGAGCCTCACAACAATATGTCTCACCATCACATTGTGCACATTTGATGAAATCCTCATCTGGGGTGTTGCGTCAGCAAAGACAGTGAGGTTAGCGGTTATCTATTTTTGAATCACTGGTGAAAAATAAATTATTTACAAAGGAGGATAAACACTGTCATTTTTCAACCTGTTTACTGCTGTGATTTCGGAGTACATTGGGGTGAGGAGGAGGAGGAGGAGGAAGAGGGTTTCCTGTGGCTATGATGTGAAACACCTCATCCAATGATGAAGTCTCATCCTCTGGAAGGGTTTATTATTATCTAGCTTGCCTTCTGATTTCCCAAGAAGAGTCAGCAGGCATCAGATGGAGGAAAAGCCTGCAGCGTGTGTGCATATACAGTGGTAAGAAAAAGTAAGTGAACCTTTTGGAATTTCATGGTTTTCTGAATTTATTTGTCATAAAATGTGATCTGATCTTCACCTAAGTCAAGGGTATTGACAAATATAATGTGCCTAACATAGTAAGACAAAAACATTCTGATCTTTCACGTCTTTTTTGAGAATAATCATAAAAACGTCATAGTGCTCGTGGAAAAAGTGTGTGAACCCTTCAGTTAATGACCTTAAAAAAAGGAAACCGGAGTCAGGTGTTAGCATACATAGAGTCTTGTTTAGAAAATGAGTTTGGAAGTGTGGACTAGAGCTATTTTGACTGATATAAATCACTCAAACTTTTTGAGTTTGCTCCGCACAAGAAGAATATGCTTATGTGAGCCATGCCTTGCCAAAAAGAGCTTTCAGAGGATCTATAATCAAGAATTGTTGATTTACATGAAGCTGGAAAGGGTTGCAAAATGATTTCAAAGACTTTACAAATTCACCAGTCTCCAGTTAGGCAAACAATCTGCAAGTGGAGACACTTTGGGACTGTGGCTACTCTACCAAGAAGTGGGCGCCCAGTCAAAATGACCCCAAGAGCACAACAAAGACTCATCAGTGAGGTGAAGAAGCAACCCCGAGTGACAACTATTTGAAGGAATCATTGGAACTGGCTAACATCTGTGTTCATGAGTGTACAGTATGTAAAACATTGAACAAGCAGGGTGTCTATGGCAGGACACCACGAAGGAAGCCTCTGCTTACTAAAAGAACATTGATGCAAGCCTGAAGTTTGTGAAAGAGCACATTGACACTCCACAGATGTATTGGCAAAATGTTTTGTGGACTGATGAAACTAAGACTGCACTATTTGGAAAGAACACACAGCTCCACATCTGGTGTAAAAAGGGCACCTTGTATCATCATGAAAACATCATCCCAACTGTAAAAGTATGGTGGAGGAATCATTTTCTTGCTGCATCAGGACCCGGCCAGCTTGCAATCATTCAGGAGAAGATAAATTCCCAAGTGTATCAAAACATTCTTCAGGATAATGTGAGAATGTCTTTGCATCAGCTGAAACTCTGTAGAGGTTGGGTGATGCAACAGGACAATGACCCAAAACACCGAACCACAACAGAATGACTTCAGAAAAGCAAAATCTACCTTCTGGAATGACTTGAGGAGAGCCGTACACACGAGACGTCCAAAGACTATGACAGAGCTAAAGCAGTTCTGCCAGGATGAATGGGCTAAAACTCCTCCTGAACGATGCGCAGGTCTGATCCACAGCTACAGGAAACACCTGGTTGAGGTTATTGCTGCCAAAGGGGGTCAACCAGTTATTAATTCCAAGGGTGCATTTACTTTTTCCACTATCATTTTGAATGTTAAATGACTGTGTTCAATAAAGACGTGAAAGATCAGAATGTTTTTGTCTTACTATGTTAGGCACATTATATTTGTCTATACCCTTGACTTAGATGAAGATCAGATCACATTTTATGACAAATGAATGCAGAAAACCATGAAATTCCAAAAGGTTCACATGCTTTTTCTTGCCACTGTATGTATGTGTGGTACATGTGTTTGTGGTGGGTCCAGCTGGCTTGAAGTGTGGACTCCGGACGCAACATTTCAAACACTGCAGAAAAAATGTCGGTCCCTGTGGGCCTGTTAGTGGACACAAGTCACCACTGCCTCACACTATCACACATACAGCCACGGTGAGCGGGTTATCATGGGCCTCTCACAGCTCTCTGGGTGGGAGATGCTGAAGCCTCATTTTGGGCTTATAAAGATTAGAGCACGATCAATTGGGTGGGATTTCTTTAGTGTTTCCTAAAGAAGCTCAAGAATAAATCTTATGCTTCTACACACTTCTCCCTTTTTCTCTATCCAGGTGAAGTTTATCTACTCAGGTGTCTGTGTTTGAGCGTCATATCTTCAGGGTCATCTTCCATATCTCGTCTCTGTGTCAAACACTTGTCAATCCATGTGCGTTCAAACGTGCCAAAAATGAAACACACCAGCTTTAAATTACAGTGTCTGAATGCCAAGCCGAGTTGTAGTAATGCTAAACACGGCTAGTTGTATAAACTGCTCCCTTAAAAGGAGTCGCCACACCTCAAAGGTGGATCCTGTCTGCTGTTTAAAAGAGTTCATGTCACTGAAATGCTGTATAAATGTGGGTTATATCATATCTTTTATCAGTTAAACACCGATTTAAGTGAAGTGTCTCTTTATCTCTGAGGAGCATCTGTAAAATACTACGTATTATGAGGCTTTATCACAAAGACACACCAGAGCATTGAAATGTTCCTTTTATTACTCTGAAGATTAAAACTCTTGCGTTGGATGGTTGTGAGAGTCTCAAGGCAGAAATTCTGCCTTTTTTGGGATATGATTGACTAGACACAGATAAAACAGCTGTCTTGGGTCTGTCAGTTGAAAAAAAAAATCACCTGGCGGCTTTTATAAAGCTCATTAATTGACATGTTTGATTAAATGTACTAAAACCAAATTCTAACAAAGACAGACTGACATTTTAAAGGGGTGTTTTGTGGCTCAGTATTGACACCTTTGGGCAGAACCAGGCTAGAGTGACATCAGTCCTCTTGCAAAAAAGCAAATAAACACAACTATTTCCCAAAATGTCAAACATGTCTTTTAAAACATGATGAATGCAAAATTTAAAAGCCTTCTGGTTACGTCTGAGGTGTAAAGGCCGTTATGCAAAGTCACAATACACCTTTGAGAAATGTACGTCTCATAACTGGAACTGGCTTGACGTGAAGATTACGTACTTACTGTAATGCTTTCCGGACATGAGAGGAAATATTCGTGCAACCTTGTGAGTATAATCTAAACACAACATGCTAAAAATATAAAATCCTCCCTCCTGGCTTTGTTTGGAGCGAGGTGTGGTGTTGTGTAGCAGCTACCCGATCAGGTCCTACATGCAGGGCAGCATACCTGCAGCTCTGTGTCACTGCTGGTGAACCAGCCTGACGTGCAGATTATAACCATAGTGCATGAGACTTTATGGGAACAGCCTCAGTCCATAATGCACAGCAGCTTGTCTTTCTCTAAACATATCTACTAAAAGTTTCCTCATTCTGAAACACACTAAGCAAATCTGGGCCGCTCTCCAAAAACAACATCATTGATTTTTTTTAAAAAGTTGGCTTGTGTTGCTTATTCCCCAACTTAGGCAGGTGCTCTGACTTTATTTTATCCATGAATAGTGAATCAATTTTTCATTTGATTGCATAAACATAGCTATAATATGGCCATGATGCCTGTATCACAGCTAATAAATGTGAATAAAATCAATAGCAAAGCCACCTGAGGATGTGTGTGTCTTTGCAGGATCCTCTGTATTGATGACTGGTGTCTGATTTTAGGAAGGAGAAGCAGTTCATGGAGCGACGCTGGAAGGACGTGCGAGTGGGAGATTTTGTGAAGGTGGTTTGCAATGAGATCGTCCCTGCAGATCTGCTTCTTCTCCACACATCAGACCCAAACGGTGTTTGTCACATAGAAACAGCCAACCTGGACGGAGAGACCAACCTGAAGCAGAGGACGGTGGTGTCTGGACTCTCAGTGAGGAAGATCTATTACTTCTCTGTTTAATTAGTTATTTCTTCACAGTTTTAAGCCTCCATTACCCCTCCGTCTTCTTGTGATTGAAAAGTTGGATACACTTAAGCAGAATAACTGTGACGTGTCCTTACAGGAGGCGCAGGTCATTATGTCAAAGTGAGTGATGACAGACAGGAACAAGGAACGTACTTGCTGGTTTACATACCTTAAACGATTCATTTCCTGAGTGCAGAAATCATTAAATCATTCTTGAAGCACAGGTTAAGTTGCATTTAAAAAGTTTCCACCTTTACCAGAATGACTTCACGTCTCCTCTCATCTCCCAGAATTCTGAATTTGAACCCGAGATCTTCAACAGCATCGTGGTGTGTGAGAGGCCCAACAACAACCTGAACCATTTCAAGTGCTACGTGTGAGTATCAAATACACAGATCACATGGATTCCCCAAACCTTCAGAGCAGCACGGCTAAACTAATTCCAGCCCACTTGCTGGACTTTCTGATGCTACCAGAGGCATTATTGGGCCTGTAATAGACTATAATCGATTTCCTCAGGCACCACAGCTCTTACAGATGGTCTGCCCATGCTGTCCAGCTATGGCCATAAAGCAGAAGAGAATTGCTAATGGGGGAATATAAGCGCTAATGAATATCTAACAAGATCTGACAGTACAAAGGAGGTTTCTCACTTTCTCCTGCTGCAGAGAGAAACCTGATAAGGAGAGGGCAGGTGCTGGTATCGAGAGTCTGCTGCTGAGAGGCTGCACAGTGAGAAACACAGACCACGCCGTTGGCTTTGTGGTATATGCAGGTAGAGTCTTCATTTTTTAGACTTTTAATGCTTCTTCTCAGGTCCTCTGCAAGGATTCCTGAAATACTGAGGTCATGGGTGCACATGTGTTGACTCCTGAACAACCAAACTCTGTCAAATTAGTAGTTATAAAGTTTAAAATCACATTATCTTGCATCTTCTGCACATTTAGTCCTTAGTGTTGTCCTTCATTGTGGTTTACTGCTAGATAACTAATCATATTGGAGAATTTTCTTTTACTTGAAGGTTAATTTGCAAAAAAAGTTATTTCCTTATTAATTTATTTTCATATATCATGTTTGTTTGTTCATTATTAATTCATGCCTTCCAGGGAATATCAGTAAAACTGGTGTTGGTGTATTTTGATAATATATCTTGAATTTTTTGACATATTTTGCTAAATCATGTTTTTTTTCAGTGAAATGTCAAATGAAAATAAGTAAAACTAATATTTCTTTAGTAATTTTAAGATTTTTTTTGTTCTTTTATTTATTTATCAAATTCTCTTAACCTAAAGACGCAGCGTTGCTTTGAGTTAGATGCTAATGTCAGAATGCAAACATGCTCACAATGTCAATACTAACACGATGACATTAATCAATCAGAGTCTATTTTTATATCACTTGCCTGCCTGACGAAACATAAGCACATTAAACATAGAAATTGATTTAGAGACTAATGCATCCCAGATTAATTTAATAAAATAAAGTTTGAGGTGGGTAAAGAAGACGATAAAAGATAAATAATAGATAATACAATCAATTGAACATGTTGCCATTCATAAACTAGCTGTAAACACAAAGTAGAGCTGAAGCAGATCAAAGTGGGATTGGTTCTGCATGTATATATTCATAAAAGTAAGTGATCAGGAGGAAGTGTCAGTTGTTAAAATGATAAATCTAATATCCATCCATCCAATAGATTTTTGGATGTTTTACAAAAAATGTTAAAAGTGTCTAAAAAAGTTAAAAACTAGCACAACCATGAACTCCTTAATAAAGCACCAAATGTCCTACACAGGACATGACCTCAGCACCAGTATGTTTTTGTACTTTCATTCACTGACCCAGAGTGAGCACATGTTTTATTGATTTCCTTTGGTGCCCACTGACCAACGAAGTGTCTGAATCAACACCTTCTCCTCCAACCTTTAAGGCCACGAAACCAAGTCCATGCTGAACAACAACGGGCCCAGATACAAGCGCAGCAAACTGGAGCGGAAGCTGAACATAGACGTCATCTTCTGCGTCATTCTGCTCCTCGCCATGTGTCTCGTCGGATCACTAGGTCAGTAATGAATTACATCACATAACCTTACAACGACTACGCAGACTGATTCATGATTAGTACATTTAGATTTACGAGGGACATTAAGTTTCCAATAAAAAAAAAGACTCACTTTGGCCACAGGCCCAAACACATACTGAGAGAAGAGGGAGGAGACAGGCGAAGGTGTGGTGCCAAAAATAGCTTTGGTCCCTGCTCGACAGTCAGTGTGATTAATCCTGCTGTCCTCATACACGCAGGTCACTTCTTATGGCTGCAGGCGCTGCCTGGCGTCCCTCCTTACCTGGTCCCCGACAGCAGCGGTCACCTGGACAGTCCCAGTCTGTCTAGTTTCTACATGTTCTTCACCATGATCATCCTGCTGCAGGTGGAGTCGCCCGACTGTCTGACAGAAAGTGTTTGGAAAGTGTTTTTATTCATTTTGAAGTCATTAAACTAATCTTCTCTCCTCCTGTCTGCTTTCCTCTCGGGGTTACCTTTCACCTTTTCCCCTCGTTTTCTCTTTCTCCTCCTCTCACGTCTCTGTTTTTATCACTGTCTGTACTTAACTCATCTTTACATTTTCCCTGCACTTCTGCTATCTCCTGTAATTACATCATTGTCATTTCTGTGTTTATACCCCTCTCTCTTTATCTCACATCTTCTTTTTCCTCCATCTCACTCCTCTCCTGTTAACATGTTTACTTTTTCTTCTGTTTTCTTTAACTAATGTGATACTCTCCCCTTTTCTTTCCATCACTGCTCTTCTCGCCACTCCTTTTTAATCTCCTTTTCCCTTTTTCCTTTCCTTCCTCCCTTGTCTTTCCTTTTTCCCTTGTCTTCAGATCCTGATTCCTATCTCTCTCTACGTGTCCATTGAGTTGGTCAAGATCGGTCAGATCTTCTTCATCACTAATGACACTGACCTGTTCGATGAGGAGACAGACAGCCGCATGCAGTGTAAAGCTCTGAACATCACAGAGGACCTGGGACAGATCGAATACATCTTCTCAGACAAGACAGGAACCCTCACTGAAAACAAGATGGTGTTTCGACGATGCTCTATCATGGGCACCGAGTATCCACACAAAGAGAACGGTAAACCTCTACCATGATACACAGAAAGCCCAATACTATCTTAGTATTACTTGTAGTATTGTACAAGAAATTGTGAGTGGTTACAAAGTAATCAGACTATCTATTATATAATAGATAATGATGACTTATTACAGACTGGGAATACTATGATGATTAGTCCACATACTGACCATTGTTTTCATGAGTTGTTCTTTATTAACTCTGAATCAGCCACAGAGCAGCCCAGTACTAGTAACTGCTCATTAATCGCTCATTACTTGATCATTAGTCACAGTTTTTGTGAACCCCCCACAACCACCGAGCAAAATGACACCTCACACCGAGTAGTTATTAGGCAGCCTCTCATTACTGCGTGATTACCTGACCATTACGCCCCCTTTTAGTGGCCCCTCAAGTAAAGTGTTACATTAATAGTTCTGAAGTACAGTAAATTCACTCAGGAGTTTACTGCCAGCTCTGTGATCAGTGTTGCTCCAGGAATTACGATGTGAGTCCATTTGCCAGTTTATAACTTCAGTGAAAATAAATTACACATAAAAAGTTGATGTTCATTGTGGCACACTCCCAGAAGTTAGCACAGAATGGATTCTTACTTTAGTCATTAGCGTGACATAGATTCACCACTCGCGGGTCAAATTTCCCATTTCTCCAATACTTCAGTTCATCACAGGAAAGCTGAAAAATACACTCACGGTTCACTTCAGTGGTCCTGAAAGTGCAGACAACTGCTGCAACACACTCGCACACTAACACTGGTGTGTTAACATGCCAGCTTTTGTATGTAACATTAATGTGATCTTAGACTTAGCTCAAAGTAAGACTAATTTATTCAAGCTGACTCATATTCAGCTATACATTTTATCATACTAGTGGTGACAATCTAAAAATAGGCACTTTTATTTTATTTTGTGTTCCAGTCTCATGGAGCTTTAAGTTAGTCAAACTGCATAATATGTTTTGATCCAGAGCTGTTTGTCACCTGTTTGCTCGGTATGCACTTCCTGGTTGGCATTGTCAGTGTAACTCATGATACAGTTATGCTGAGTTGTTTTTAACGCTGATTCATCTGCATTTGTGACTCTGTGTTGTACAGGTGTGAGTCTTTTCTATATTAAGATACAATTACATCAGACTGAATACATGTTAAGATATCACTTTCACTATAAACTATAAAAAATGAAATAAAAACATTTGCTAAATGAAAAACTAACAGTTCAGATTGACTATATTAAAAATTCGGGCCCCTCTGTAGGACCTCAATGCAACAGAAATCAGTACACATTTTATTACTGAGATTCAAATCTTTCATTTTTTCAGTACTTTCTACGTAAACCTGTATTTTTGAGGACAGAATCCATCCACAATATGGAAGATACCAAATTACACTAGCGATGCTCTGCCGTTCTTTTTTCAGCTGCTCTTTGCTGGAGGGATTGTGTTGCCCTGCCTTTCTCGTTTAAATACCACAACGGTGTTTTTTTGGATTCTAGTCATCTGACATACTTGGCCAGGTCATTGTTTTCTTATTTTTTCTTCTTTAGAAACTCTTGTGTAACTTTGGCAGTGTGCTTTAGAACATTGCAATGCCAGGATAGTTTTCTTCTGCCAAGTTTCTGCAGACTGGGAGTCATCTTGTCAACCAGTGGTTTGGTATCTCCACTGACATTCATGGTGCCATCTGTAAATGTCATCTCTTCAACACCTTTTGCACTCATCCAGCCCTGTATCATCCCACTCCCACTTCTGTGCTTCACTGTCAGGGACAGGCATTCACTGTGGTAGTCCTGGCCAAGTTCACAGAAAATCTGTTAAACCCCACCTGAGCTGAACAAATTTATCTTTGTCTTATCTGACCGAAGAATGTGCTCCCGATATTCGTTAGGCTCCTTTTCATGTTCTTTAGAAAAGTCTTATCGGGCAGTTTTGTGCCAAACAACAATTCAGGGTGTTTGTCTTGGACGTCATCCATAGTTCTGATTTCCGTCGATAACCCCTGTGCCAAGTCCGAAGCACTTGCCTGTTTGTTTTTCATCAGTAGATTGTGCAAGCAACACACTCTCCGATGTGTCAGTTTACAAGGATGGCCACTGCAGCTCTGATCAGAGGTATCATGGCTCGTTCTATACCTCTTGATTACTACTGCAACTGTGTTTCCACTGAACTTTAGCCAGTCTTCAGTTTTCCTCTAGCAACTATTTTCCATGTGAAGCCCTGATGCAGACACAGCCCACATAGACACAGCCCAGATGTCCAAAACTGTGAAAGTGCTGGTGTTCACAGTTCATTTGTAACAATGATCATGCAGTTAGACAAATTGGAAATCACAGGTGTACTCAGGTTTTCTAGCTTGTGTGTCCATGATCACGGGTGTCTTCACTTTTGCTGCTTTGAGTTTCTACTTTGGGGCCTGTGTTTTCAAAACTGTCTTTGTGAATATTTGTTTTTGATTGTTCTTAAGAGAAAATATGCAAACTGTCAATGAAGAAATAGTGAAATTGTTAGGAGGTGATTCAGTTTTGAATTATATGACATAAAAGTGATATTGAACAGGGGTATACTCACTTCTGTTGTACACTCTATTTTGGTTCACTGAAGAGAAGACCTTCCTTTTACCTGGCAGAGGCTGTCTAATCTGTCCTTCAACACTGCAGTTGTGGTTCAGGACTCAGCATTTGAAAAGGCCTAGAAGAGCTGATTTACAAAAACAGACAAAAGCCATTCTTAAAATGAATGAAATAACACCAGCTTGATTGGTAACACCTGGAGATGATTTAATGATTTAGCAAAATAAATCAAAACAGAGATACCATTCTTGCACACGAACCCTTCACTTGATCTGATGCAGGGTGTATACAGTACATGTGTCAACATGGTTTTTGGGATTTGCAGCCATCCGCCTAGCTGTCCTTGATGAACCAGAATCAGAGGAGGAGGTCATCTTCCACCAGCGTCCACAATCCCTGCAGACTGGTTGGTCCCTGGATACTGAGGACACAACCCCCCGAGACACCACACAACGCCGTGGCAGCCGACGCAGGAGCAAGGTCACGGGAATTGCTCAGAGCGATGTGGCCTTCAGCAGTCCACTGGTAGGATAATCGCTCAGTCAAGAAGAAAAGGAAGATATATATTAAATTTTTTTTGCTTGACAGTGCATTTAAATAGTGAACTGGAATAATGCTGCAGTAAACATTTTGAACTGTAGACTTAGATGAACTTTATTGTCATTCAAGCTATAAACAACAGCACAACATTAAATGAAATTACAATGCATGGCTCATAGTAGTATAAATAAGACTACATACCATCCTATAAAGCAACAATGTACTAAGATTAAAAAGGAAGTGTCTAAATATACTGCAGCAATAGATATTAAATAGATTTTAAAAAGTATAAAAGAATGTGTATTGCATATTGAACAGTTCCCATACATAGGTAAATCACTTATTTTCTGATTAGCTGTGTTCATCGGTGCTTAAGGGATAAAGACCAAGATGTAAGGCATGATTGCAATCAAATGGTTAGCTGAGAGTACATCTGTGTCGGGTAACATCACACATATGTAACCTACAGTGGCAGTCGGATATAACCACTTAGTCAACCACTTGGTCAAACTTTCTATCTGTTTATGCTCTAAACTACAGCTTGTTCAGAGTCAGTGAGGACTGAAATGTATCCCAACATGCAGTGGAAAAAGAACAAGATACATCCAGGACCGATTAGTATGTCAGCATTAGACAAAGTCACTCATCTAGTGATTTTGGTTGGAGCAGCCCCGGACTGCCCTGTCTGAATGTTAATCAATAATCATTCAATTATTGGATAACCTGAAAAATGTTTTTACCTTTGAATCATTTTAAATAAGGATGTCCTTCCTCACCACATCTGAATCCACACTTGGAAGACTTCAAACTGCCATTTGTTTACCCAAATCTGACCCATCCTTGTGTCAAAAGGCCTCATGGTCCCAGTCCCCGCCGCAGATGGCCGAGCTGCTAGGTGTCAGTGATGAGCACATCCATTTTGGCTCAAAGTTGCCCCTGTGTCTGTGATGGGACATATGGTCATGCTGAGCACCATTTGGCACAGACCACCAATGTCACATAAACTGTAAACGTGCACTATAGATTAGTCACCGTTGTCTTGATATACAGTACAGTATCTGCGTGCCTATTTTTGTCCCCAGGGTAGAGAGCAGAGGCCAGGAGATGCAGGCTGAGACAGAAAAAAAGTCTTGTGTTTATTCCAGAAAAGCAATGCAGAGCCCATCTTTAGCGCTCCTCATGCTGCGCCTCTAACAGAGTATAATGTTTGTATGAATGAAAGCTTCCTCCCTTCCTTCTGTCCTTCTGTCCTTACTGTAATCCCTCCTTGCACACGGGCAAACAAAACTGGATGAAAAGTTTAAAATCTATAAAACTTTCTCCAAATCCCCCACAAGTCAAAAGCGAGCAGGAAACAATTTATCAACACAAGCGATTTAATTAACAAACTGATTAACTTTTACTCCAACAGGAAACTGAGGTGATTCCAGACAAGAAGCTGCTTCAGCAGATTAGCAGGGCAGAGAGCAGCAGCGGCAGCAGGAAGACAGATCCCTACCTGGACTTTTTTCTGGCTCTCGCCATTTGCAACACAGTGGTGGTTTCCATGGCAACAGCTCAGAGACGGAGGGTGAGCGTTTTGCTGTGGATGGGAAGTGGAGATGGAGGGCACAGTCAGGAGAGAAAAGATGGACGAAAGATTTGTCCTACTAAAATTTCCAGCATCCTGCAACTTTGGACACACAAACCAACTGCAAGATAACATCATGGAGGATCAGTTAACTGTCTTAGTCATTATTTTATGATTTCTACACCTCTGCCAGCCTGTCGAACAGCTATTCAGCTACAAGACTACACAGAAATCCACATGATTTAATCAGATGCAACAAAAAGTTTAAATTCTGCTCATCAGCCTCTCAGAGTGTTAAGTTATTCTGAATTGGTTGCATAAAGCTTCTTCTTTGTCATCAGTTGCCATTACTAATTTACCTTATCCCTACCTAATTCTGGGTCTTTGGCCATATAGAGGGACTTACTGGAGCAGTCAGGGTAGATTTTACTAATTTGAGCATTTGCTGCTTCCGACTGCGCCGTTCTAAGGTCTGGCAGATGGAACAAATCTGTGTGTTTTGCCCCCTTGAGATTGTAATTAAAGGTAAATGCACAAAAAAGAAACAGAGTGGAAATACATGGCAAAGTTGTTTTTGAGAGGATTCGTGTTTCACCATATGTGTAATGTGGTAAAAATGTCCTAATGTGCTAAATTCTTTCTTTGTTTCCACTTTTTCAGGTGAGTGTGTCTCCACGCTCCTGCCACAGCACTAATCTGCTGGAAAGTTTCTCCAGTCTGGTGAAAAATGCCAGCTCTTGCTGCCTTTCCTCCTGCAAGCGGAAACCCAAGAGGAACCGCACCTTCTCAGAGAACTCAGTTGTAGAGGAGGACCATTTTCACCCCTCTGTTAAAATGGAACAGAACGGGGACACCTATGGGCTCCGGACATGCTCCCTCCATGCTGCATCCAGGAGCAACAAGCCTGCAGCATCCACAGATAATCTGAGGTACGAGGCAGAGAGTCCAGATGAGGCCGCCTTGGTTTACGCAGCCAAAGCATATGGCTTCACTCTGCTGGCCCGCACCCCTGACAGCGTGACGGTGAGGCTGCCGTCTGGGGAGGACCTGGTGTTCGAGGTGCTGGACACCTTGACCTTTGACTCCAACAGGAAGAGAATGTCTGTTTTGGTGCGACACCCAATCACCAAAGAGTGTGTGTTGTACACTAAAGGTGCCGACTACGCCATCATGGAGCTACTTGGTGCACCATATGCAGGTATGTGCAGGTGAAAGCACTTTTAGACGACATTTATTGATCATTTCGTAATTCAGAATATATAAATATGTCTGCATCATATTACCTCCAGAACACCTCAGTGGTAAACTAAGGTGTTCTAACGTAGCTACTGATACCCAGCATCACCTCGACTGCTATGCCAAGGATGGGCTCCGAACACTGTGCGTTACAAAGAAGGTACAAAATCTGATGTGCTATTATTTATCAGCATTTCATTTCCTTATTTGACAGGAACTCATTTTCACCCTGTTTCTGCCTGTGCTGCAGGTTGTGAGTGCCAAAGTGTATGAAAGCTGGTTAGTGGACAGACAGAAAGCGCTGGCTGCTATAGATAACAGAGAGGAGCTCATCATGGACACTGCTGTGCAACTGGAGACGAACCTCTCTCTGCTCGGTAACACACATCTGTCACAACACTTAGTATATATCTGTGTGATGAGATCTGTGTGTGTATGAGGCCTGACCATGGTTTGTACGTCCTCCTTCAGGAGCAACAGGGATCGAGGATCGACTCCAGGAGAGCGTCCCCGACACCATTGTGGCTCTGAGGGAGGCAGGGATCCAGGTGTGGGTGCTGACTGGTGACAAACCAGAAACAGCTGTCAACATTGGCTATGCCTGCAGGCTACTGGAAGAGGAAGACCTGGTGATTAACATGAGCTGCAAGAACAAGGTAAGAAAGGCATTGTGTGCCTCACTGATGGTTGGCCATTTGACTCAGAGCTGCTTTTACTTGTTGCCTGTGTGAACAAAAAATAATCAAGTACTTCTTTATTGAGGAAACATGTGAAAACTGATTCTACTCTCAGGTCTTTATGGCAGATGTGCAGCTTCCAGGCTGCTGCTGGTAGCATCATAACATTTACTGCACAGATGTTAGAGTATCATCAATCATGACATCTAAGTCTTAGAAAGAAAGAAAATTCATATATTTTGCAATTTTTTTGAAAGTTCTTTTTAAAAACTTGCAATTCTTTATGATTTTGATTACAAGAAACAAAAATCTGATGGTAGAAGTTTGTAAAATCAGATTTAATTTGATGGTGCTGATGTAAACCAGATATAGTTCTAACATAACACAGATGGCACTGATTTGGCAGAATTTCTCAAAATAAAGTAAAACATCATCTGCATAAAGCAAAATAAAAATTTGAATAGAGATTGATTCACAGTCCTGTGATTGCCAAGTAACTACACAGCTCAAGACATAAATCAAATCTTAAGAGGAACAAGAAGATTTATCCTCATACCAGATTTAATGATGGGACTCTTACTGTCAAGTTACTTTCCAACTCCAATTACAGGTTCATACTTTTGCTCTTTGAAATAATACATCATTTAAAAAATGATTTATTGTATGCCAAATATATACCGAAATATTTGAGCAACAAAGTAGGAAGTTTTTAAATTCATTAATCAAAAACTAAAAATAGTGAAGACCTGGAGCTTTAGTATCTGACAAGTATCAAACCCCTTTATTGGACACTGGCCTTTTTCAACAGATTAAGACTTCTAATGTAATTTATATTTCACATATCACATACAGCTTGTTTCAGAGGGCAGCACTGACCTTTTTAATGGTCATCCACGACAAGTTGTGTGTTTTCCGAGCAGCAGCTTCAGGAGGTCTCACCTGTGAGCTTGTCTCCCACCAATTTAAATGACTGAACCCTTTTGACCACTTTTACATTTCAGCTAAAGGTCAAACCCTCACATTTCCATCGGAGAAAGATAAGGTGTCTTGGTGGGCCCTGCTTCTCTGAGGTCATTAAAGATCTGGTAGCACAGGAATGAACCCTTCATAGCAACCTGACCACGTCTAATCATCCGCGGCCTCAAATAGACTGAAATTACCTGTCGGCTCTAACAGATACACAAGGAACTTTCTGAAACAAAGGGGCTGCAGTTCTCCCCTCAGACGGAGTAGTCACTGATGATGAATGGAGTTAGATACTCCCAACACAATAACTAATGCTTTCATATCTAATTACAGTCTAATATTCAACCCTCAGAGGAAATACCCTTCCTCTCATAATCCAGAGTGGAGGCATATTAGTAATGAACTATTTTTTTTACCACCGTAACTCGATGACCACCTGAGAGATGCACTCCCACAACCATCATCCTACAAAGCCTAATGAAATTTAGCCAGTATTTGATAGATGGAGTAAAAATAGGGTGCAGCTGATTTTTTTCATTTTATCATATCATTTTCCTTTTGGCTAAGATACTGGAGTTATTTACGTACAACAATGGTGAGTCTGATGGGACCAGAGCCTTGTAACTGCTCTCACACAGATATCATGAATATGACTCAGCATAGTATAGTAATGTTGTTTATTTTTTTTGTTCATCCTGTAATCTGTACCCTGCCTCAGGGTTATTTCTATTTATTTACTGTATGTTTTTTAAAAATTGATTGTTCAGTTAATCGTTTGTTTTCAAAACGGCCGAGAAGTAGTGAAAAATGTTTAGCAACTGTTTCCAAAAGCTGAAAACTACCCCTTCATATTGTTTATTTTGTCTGGAAAAACTGTCAAAAACTCAAGGACATTCAGTTTGCTATCACATAAGACAAAAACAGCAGGAAATCTTTATTTCTGATAGGCCTGAATGAGCAAATGTTCAGCATTTTTGCTTTGAAAAATGATTTAAACCATCAATTAAAGCTTCACAAAAAAAGGATTACAGTGATGCCATCAGCTAAATAAGCCGCTGTGGTTTTTCCAGCTCACATGTACATCCATCCTGGACTGCACCCTGGAGGAAGTGAGGAGGTACAACGAGGATCCTCGTAACGTGGACACCACCCCAGACATCGCTCTGGTGATTGATGGACGCACCCTGGCCATGGCTCTGTCGCCAGACCTGCAGGAGCGTTTTGTGGACCTGGCCAAGCGCTGCCGCTCTGTGCTCTGCTGCAGAGTCACACCTTTACAGAAGAGCAGAGTGGTTAAAGTGATCAGGGAGAAACTCAAGGTCATGACGCTCGCTGTTGGTAAGAAAGACACTGAGATTTTGTATCACGTCGCCTTGCGTTCTAAAACACTGTTTTTAAGCAAATTTCCTTCACTCAGGATTTATTCATGTGCAATTTTGAGCTCGACACAAAACACTATCAAAATGAAAAGAACTGTATGGAAACAAAAAGTTTTAAGAAAGTGTGAAGGGATGGAAATCAGATGTCTAAACCACACTAAAAATAAATAACTAATAAAGAACAGCTTTAGATTACAGAGGACTACCACATTTTATTTCCATATAGTAGTAATTTGGGTCCACTTTTATCAAAATATCAATAAATTGATCACTATAGACCTGTACTTGGAAAACTAACTGAACTATTATTGAAAGTAACTGATATGTTTATAATGTGATAATCTGAAAACACTTCTTATCTAGTGATGAGCTAACTGCAACTTGGTTCACTCTAATCACTCTCATAGCATCATTTTTGGCAACAGCAGTGTTCTGGCATCAGTAAAAAAGCTTTAAAACCCCACCAGTTAGCTAGTTGCTAACTGTGTCTCCAGCAGAAAGACACAGTTAGCAACTAGCTGGGAGTGCAGTGGAGCATTTGTCGCTGAAAGAGCCAGATGTTTATATCAGAGGGAGGTGGAGACCCAAAATAGAGCTAAAAGTCTGTGAATATTGGAAATAAATGTCACAGAGAGAATATATCTCAGTGCCATGTATTAAAGTTGCAGCAAACTCCCAAATATACACATGTTGACATAGAAATAAAAATTTTGCTGTTTTTTTCAAAGGTTCTATACAATTATATATAGATATAAATATTCACTCTGTGGTTTCAGGTGATGGTGCAAATGACGTCAACATGATCCAAGCAGCTGATATTGGCATCGGGATATCCGGTCAGGAGGGGATGCAGGTTGGCATTCGTCTGTTGTAGCTTCAAAGATGTGTGTTTCCTCTACAGTTATCACAGCTCCAAACATATTTTGATTCTTCTTTGTCATTGGCAGGCGGTCATGGCGAGCGATTTTGCCATATCTCGCTTCAGACACCTGAATAAACTTCTCCTGGTCCACGGACACTGGTGCTACACTCGACTGGCCAACATGATAATTTATTTCTTCTACAAGAACGTGGCAAGTGTTTTAACTGCATTAGAGGGCTCTGTTGTCTAAATGAACCGTCTGCACTGATTCATCATCTAATCATCTGCGGTTTAATGTGTTTCTCAGGCTTATGTGAACCTGCTGTTCTGGTATCAGTTCTTCTGCGGATTCTCCGGCACGGCCATGATCGACTACTGGCTGATGATTTTCTTCAACCTTTTCTTCACCTCTGCGCCTCCCATCATGTTTGGGATCATGGACAAAGATGTTTCTGCAGAGATACTGCTGGGAGTTCCCGAGCTGTACAGGACTGGACAGGGTGAAGGGGTCAGTGACACTCAGAAACAACAGTGCAAATCTTCATTCCAAGAGGGAAAATCTAATCAGTAACTGCAGGTTTAAAGAGCTGCGTAAGCAAGAGTCCTTTTTATGTATTTTAACTTGTGTGTGTGTTTTTAGGAATACAAGTTTTCAACCTTCTGGGTTTCCATCCTTGATGCCTTCTATCAGAGTCTGGTGTGCTTCTTTATTCCATATTTGGTAAGAGACACATTTAACTAATCCCTCTGTTATTACTGTTTACTGGTCAGTTACTAGTTAACTCTCTTTCTGCCTTAAATTTGACATCATACTTCATTTTCCCTCAGGCTTACCAGGATTCAGACATTGATCTTTTTACCTTTGGAACTCCTTTGAACACAATTTCTTTATTTACCATCCTGCTGCATCTGTCAATAGAGATCAAAGCCTGGGTGAGTGTTGAACTGATGGATATCTATTTCTAGATAAAATCATGGTATACCACCGATGAGCCAAAACTCTTTAGTAGTTTCAGTTAGTTCGCATCTTAATTGCACATAATAATAGACACAATTGTCTGTAGAGCAACCAAACTGGTTTTGCATTAGACTACTCTTCTGCAGCACAAAATACTGAACTAACAGGAATCTTTTTCTGCAAACAGGATTGTTATCAGCTCATCTAGATACTGTTTTCTGTGACTGTCTTGTAGACTGTGGTCCACTGGGTGATCATGCTGGGCAGTGTGGCATTGTACTTCATTGTGACGCTCGCCTACAGCGCCATCTGCGTCACCTGTAACCCTCCATCCAACCCGTACTGGATCCTCCAGAGCCAGATGGCCGACCCCATGTTCTACCTTGTCTGCCTCATCTCCACTGTGGTGGCTCTGCTGCCCAGGTACCATCAGCGCTCTCCTCCCTGTGTCTGTCAAGCTTTAAACCCAGAGGGGGGCAGTAATTTGATGTGTCGCAGCAGAGTTTCTTTATTGGGTACTTTCTAATATGGTGATTCTGTTTACATCCGACATCCATGCCCTCCTATATCATGTATCTCTCTGAAGATCTTATAAGCAGCAGCATGTGGCCTTCCCTCCTTATTTCTTTCATTTTCTCCCTATTTTTATCTCCAGTTATATGAACTGTATATAAATATACTGCTGCACGTAAAAAACACACACACACACACACTGATGTCTGTGAAAAGTGAAACAAAACAACAAATACTGGAGGAAAGTTTTTTATTAGGTAGTGCACTGGACTGCATTGGGAAAAGCAAGACTCAAAACGAGAACCTACACAGCTATGCGGTGAATTTACGGTCAAGCAGGATATTATTAAATATTAAATGCGCTCCGAACCTGTTTGTCTTAACAAGACAACCTATGAGAGAGCAGAAACTGTCTGCAACTGATGAGTATTTTTCTTAATCAGTCAGCTGTTTTGCATTTAAAATGTCAGAAAATGTATAAAAGCCTAATGTCCAAAACTGAATTTACACTAACAAGCAATGAGTTTTAGTCATGTTGCTTGAAAAATTACCTAAACAGATTCAGAGTTAATTACGGAAATAGGTTCAGATTCATTTTCAAACTGTAGCCAAAAGTTAGTGTAGTGAAGTCTGTACAACTCCAACTTTAACAATCACAAATGGCAGCTATTCCATTCCTCTTCTGTTTATTCCTGTTTCCTACATCTGTTCAATTTTTCTTGTGCAGTATTTCCAAACAACACATCTGAGGTGTTCCAAGACTGATAAAGGAATCAGATGATGTTATTTTTTTCTGGTGTTATCCTTTTCTTCTAAAGGTACAAACATCTCTTCACCAAGGCAACTAATAACCTCTAATGAGGGGTCACAAGTAGACAGCAAGCAGTCAGAAACCACCATTCTGGTCAACTTTACAAACATCTCAACCTGTTCAGCCTGATTATTACATTATTTGTATATTATTTTGGCAGATCTTTACCAGCTATGAAACTATGTGGTTGTTATGTTACATATACAGTCTGGTCTGATTTGTAATTAACTAATGTTGATTGTAGTCAGGAGCGACTGCACCACTGCTCAGTCTTCCTCTCTGTTGCTGATGCGTCTGAAAGTGCTGATATTTAGAGGGAATGCTCTGATTTACATCAAAGGGCCGCATATTTTTCTCTGGCCTACTTTCTCACCACCACACACTCTCCCCCAGGTACACGTTTCACGTGATGAGGAACTCTATCGCCCCCTCCCCGATCGTACAAGCGAGGCATCTGGACCGGCTGGACCCTTCCGAGAGAGAACAATGGATCAAAGAGTGGAGGAGCTTCAGGGGTGGAGGTCAAGTCAGACGCTCCAGGCCGTCAACCCCACCCTCTCCCAGCCTGGAGACCCCTCCGGACATATTTCCAGAGTCCCCCATAGCTCCTGATATCATCGGGGATGATTTCACACTGAATGTAATCAGTGAACACTATCAGAGTCCTGTGCACACATAAGAAAAGGAGGCAACTTGATGGGGAAAGACTGTGATGATTATTTATTCGAACAAATTGTAAATATGTGAACTGACTCATGAGAGGATGTATCCCAAGATAGAGTAATGTTTCATTTTGGAAAGGCAATCAGAGAGAAACACTCTTCCTCTATGACTGGAGTCTATTTTACAATAAACTACTCACAGGCCCTCTTCTCCTTCCTCTCCTCATAACAAAGTAACACATAAGCCTGTTACTTTCCTGATGGGTTTTCAGCACACAGTGGTAACCCAATTAGTCATGCCACCCACCCCTCCAAAAAGTGGCACTTTTCCAGGACAAAATGCTTAGCTGGTTTAATATATTCCTCTCACCTCAATACCCTAACAGGCACACAGGCAAAAACACGTGTGGCTTACAGATTATCTATTTAATTTCCCTGCATTGTTTTTTTTTACTGGGATGACCTGTGAGTAGTTTTGTGTATGTTGTGTATAAAAATTGCTGTGGAAATACATTTTGTTTTCTACAAGCGTGTGTTTGTGTGTGTCGAGCTTTCATCAAACAAGTATAAAGGTAAATTCAGAAGAATCCTAAGAAAAGGCTTCTAAGCTGCAAAGTCTGGTGCTTTTTTTCATGGAAATGGAGTGTGCACAAGCGAATCCACTTGTAAAAAGGGCTGAGTTATCATTGGCATACTTCATTATACAGTAGCAGCTCTGCTTATATAACCTCCCACTGCCTCCAGTTAGATCATTGCTGCCCTCTAGAGCTGGAGATAAAGAGCTGCAGAAAGGTCAAATGGGACAAAGTCAGGAAAACAAACAGGCAGCTTTCAGGCTTCTCTGTAGTAGAGCCAAAAGAATATGCAGCATTAAAGTCATGTAAACACCTTTATCTTTTATTAAGAATCAAACAGCATTAGCAGAAGAAATTGCAGTTGCAATGAAGCACATTTCTTCCAGACCTGAGCTATAGCTTATTACTACTGCACATAAAAAAATGTAAACGTGTAATAAATAATTGACAGTGAATTGACAAATAAACAAAACCAAATCCTTACAGTTTTATTAATTCATCTTATGGTACAGTGTGGCACTGGATACTGTGGGCCTGTCATGTTAAATGTGCTATTTTACACAAGATAAATTTGTATCACAAAGTAAAAAGATATCACAGTAAAAATGAAATCAATTAATAATATATAGTATAAAAATGTACTTCTGATATCCTTAAAAAACTGTTTTTACCATTACAAACTACAGGTCACGCTCACTGTATCACAAGTTGTGTTGTGTAGATTTGTTCTGTCTTAATAGGAGGATAAATGTAGACAATATCACACTGAGATATCTCTAGTACAGATTCTCATCTAATGTCAATATATGACAATACAAATTTCTTTTAAAAAACAAACAAACAAACCAGCGGTTGAAAAGAAAAATTAAAGCAACATGGCAGAAAAAATCAGTGCATGTTGTAGAACAGGGGTGTCCAATCTTGGTCCTTGAGGGCCACTATTCTGCATGTTTTAGATGTTTCCCTCTTCCAACACACCGGATTCAGATGATCAGCTCATCATCAAGCTCTGCAGAAGCCTAAGAATGATCCTGATCATTTGAATCAGTTACATCGGAAGAGGGAAACATCTAAAACATGCAGGATAGTGGCCCTCGAGGACCAGGATTGGACACCCCTGTTGTAGAAGAACAAAACCACGACATCTAAAGCTGAATTCAACATGTTCTAGCTCCTATCAAGCTTTTAAAATTAACAACTGATGCTCAAGCAATTAAAAACCGAATTAAAATGTTGCACTTTGATATGTAACATGAATAGACATAAATATGCATTGTGTGTTACTAAGAGTCGTGTCTCAACTGGAACTCTCTTGTCTGGACTGGTATCACTTAGTTCTCTTAGCTTGAGCCCAAGAGGGATGAATGCTGGGAAAGTCACTAACACAAGCCAGAGCAGTTATTTCTGAGACTATTCTGAAGAATATAGCAGAAAGGGAGAAAACAACATTTTATGAAGTAACCATAAGCAACCAGCAGATGGCAGATCCACATCCTCAGTGGGTTGAGGTTGACTGCAGCTCATCATTTCCAGTATGTAAGAACCAACAACATCCAAAAATTCACATTACAACATCAGTGCACAGAAAGACGACGATAGATGGGAATAAACCAATCTGCCAAAGCCATGTTACATCATCATCACATCAAATTTACTGCAGGTATAATTACAGGCGCTGCATCAGACATTTCCCATCTTCTAGTAGGTCGGCCAAGAACATCAGTTAAAACAGAGTCAGTCAGAGTTCATTAGACTGATGTATTTCATTACCAGCCCTCCACTCTGGCTTCATCTCTGCCTACCAGGTGGGCATCATATCAGGGAACCACATGCGGCCCAGGTGCTTGGACACCTCACTGTGGATCTGCTCCATGTTGTAGCTGCTGTCTGGGATCAGCACCTCCTCCATGATGGACAGCTGAGTCAGCCTGCCGCCGCACATCTTCACAAACTCCACAAAGCCGCTGCAGGTCACTTCACACTCTCCCAGCCCAATGGCTGTCAGGCTTTTGCAGCGCTCTGCGATGCGGATCAGCTCCTCATCCAGGGGCTCCAGGCCGTTGGCGCACACAACCAGCTCCACCAGCCGAGGGCAGTTCAGCCCAATACGGCCCAACATCTCTTTGCTAACCGCCCGGCCAAAGTATAGATGGGTGACCGGGGTCTCCTCACAGAAGAAGGGCTCAAACTCCTCCTCATACAGAAAGAAGTACATGACGATGTTGACCTTGGGCGAGTGTCGGACCAAGGCCTCCCAGCTGCTCCTCTTGATGGTGTGAAAGTGCGTCTGTCCGGGGTTCTCGCTCACCACGTCGATGCGCAGGTGTTCTAAGTGGACATGCTTTTCAGACGACAGGGCGAGGAGGAGCTCATCACTCAGGAGATGGTAGTTCAACGCCAGCTCCCTGAGGCCGTGGCACTGGTCTGCCACGCACAAGATACCTGAGGAAAGAGAGAAGAACATCTGAACTTCTGGTTACAGAAAAAAGTAAAGAGGACAAATACTCAGTGATGATTCCTCCTCAAGCACCAACATGAAGTCTTGTTTATGAGTCAAATGTGTCCACAATAAATAAAGGCGACCGAGCCAACACAGTGGCTGCTCCTGATCTCTGGAACAGTGAACCATGTCATGTAAGAAACGCTATGTTGCTGCTAAAGAACAACCTCTTCTATTTGGTATTCCAAGTAAAGCCAGCCCTCCACTCTGGCTTCATGTCCGCCTACCAGGTGGGCATCATATTAAGGATATAAAGATATTTAAGAAATTTTAGTCTCATATATCAAATATTTTCTGAAATGAAAAAATTTTAGAAGTTACCCACTTTCATCTCATTTTTTCACATATTGAAATTTGAGGCTATGTTTTGATGACAGTATGAGAGCAGCAATTAAAGACGAAACACTTCAATTTTCACTGTTATTACTCATCATGCCTTTGAATCAGAATCTGCAATCCTGGACAAAATAAATCAAAGTTGGCATGAAAAGTCTCACCTTTGATGACACATTAGCAAAGAAGCTGATGATGCAGATGTCAGCTAGTGATATTGTCTAAACCCTATGTAGCTACGTGTCACAATAAAGCCAATAGAATAGTTTTTAACATGAAATGCTGGATCACAAAATAAAGATATTTTTGTTAAAGTTTCATAACTGATTGAGCAGATGTGACAAGTTGTACCATTAAAAACAAAAATAATATTTGATAGAAAAGATATTATTTCATAAAGTACTTGAAATGCCAATATAAAATTTTACAGATCGCATTTAAAATATCCATGGTTTATGATTTAAAAAAATAAAAACAGAGATGGTCAAGCAGAAGGCCTTTGATGATTTAAGATTAAACAACCCATTTACACCGATCAGGTATAACATTATGACCACCTGCCTAATATCATGTTGGTCCCCTTATGTGCTCAAAAATGCTCTGAACCATTGGACATGGACAAGAGGACCTCTCAGGGTGTCCTATGGGGTCTGGAACCAGGACGTTGACAGTGGATCCTTTGGGTACTCTGGCTTGTGCAGTGGGGCCTCTGTCAATCAAACGTATTCCACTGTATCCTGTTGATGCTTGATCAGAATGGGGTGTAGGAAGTTTGGAGGTCAAATCAACATGTTGGGCCATTGTCATGTTCCTCAACATGTTCCTGATTGTTTGATGTTTTTTCCATGTGGTGGGGTGCATTTTCCTGTGGGGGTAGGACAGTGATATTTGGGATTTCCATTTGCATGAGGGAGTGTGTTTGTTGTGGGACAATGTTTATTTGGTTGTCTAAGTCTCATCAACGCAGATGTTAAAATCCAAGGTTTTCCAGAAGAACAGCACATAGTACCAATATGATCAATGTTATTCACTTCACCTGTCAGTGGTCATAATGTTGTGGCTGATCGCTGTATGTTTCAGTGTTGATATAAGTCATGACGAGTAACGAATCCGATAGATTAGATTATGGGAAATCAGCTAAAACAAATCAGGTTCAGTCAGACCCTCATTTGCAATGCCTCCCTTTCCTGAAACAGGCACAAGAAAATTAATGTGAAAGAGAGAGAGAGTGCTGACCTGCTGGGGAGACATGAGGACAGCTGCTCATCTTTAGCAACTTAAGGGTGTCACTGTTGTTGGCAACCAGCACCTTTAGGGACGGATCGTCCACAGGGGTGTCATCAATCTTGATAGAGGACAGAGACTTGGAGTTGACAAACACCACCGTCAGCGCAGACACAAAGTGGGCCTGAGGAGGAAAAAACAAAGATGGCTAAACAAGGATTGTTATTTTGTGCAGAAATCAGGATGAGAGAATCGAATACAGTCTGCAGTCTGATATGCAAACAGCACACATGAAGCACAGGCTGTCTCTTACCTGGGATACATCCATGAAGCTGGGCCGTGCTGTGGAAATCAGCCCCAGGGTCTTAATGGTACAGTTCACCAGCTGGGAGAGAATGTCACAGGCCGCCTCTGCAGATTCTGTGCAGCTGTCCACCTGATTTACCAGCAGTGATTCACCATTTTGTTAAAAAAAACACACACACACATAAAAATGAGGGGTGGAAAGATGGAGGTGTAAGAATCATCTCAGCCTAGTAGGCCGACTAATGCCAAGACAGCTGATGTGTCATGATCGATTGTGCAGCAGATGGTTTGGATTAAGGAGAGCACATAGTGTTTCTGAGACAGCTGTGTTGTGAAAACGGAGGAGGAGGAGGTGAAAGAGGAGGTGAGCGACAGCAGGGGAAGCTCTTACTTTGAAGCTGACGTACTGCAGGTGTTGGGCGTGCTTCTTGATGATCTGCTGAATGAGATCAGGGTGAGTGGAGCGTAGGTAAGAGGTGGCCGGCTGATTGAGCTCAAACTCAAACCTCCTCCAGAGGTCAGGCGTGTGAAAGACATCATTCCAGCACCGGCAAACTGACGATGCTCTGGCCCGGTCCACCAGGGAGAGATGCTGGAAGATCTGCAGGACGATGTGGTGGGGCAGGTTTCCCCAGTCTTGCATTGAAGTCAGAATGAAACTAGACGCCACCCGCTTCTGTCTCTTTACTTTTCCCTCAAGGGGGGGGAAGGTCTGGCACTCGGATTTGAGACCTGTCCTTCCTCGTTTCATTCTGAAGCAAATCAGTCCCCTGTGCCTGTGTGAGAAGTAGGAATAGTTAAAAACAATACTGCAACATCATTATTTGTGCCGTAACAAATCTGCAGTGTCCTTACTTTATCTCACCTATATCTTCTAGTGTTCACAGTGATGTCACACTGCAGTAAAAACATATAACTGTGGGTTTTAGGATAAACATCTCTGGAAGTCATTTTTAACCCCAATTTAACCTCATATATGAAACTGCACAAACTTAATATAGCTTATTGAAAATGTCTAATCTTTTATCATTTTAGATGTTTTTTTTAACACACTGGTTTGTACTGACTCTTGAAATTTACATCTATCCATCCATTATCTATACACCGCTTAATCCTCTGTAGGGTCTCAGGGGGACTGGAGCCTATCCCAGTCGACTCAAGCAAAGTCAGCGGACACCCTGGACATGTTGCCAGTCTATCACATGGCTACACATAGAGACAGACAAGCACACTCTCATTCACACCTACAGACAATTTAGAATAATCAGTTAACCGCAGCATGTTTTTGGACTGTGGGAGGAAGCCGGAGTAGATAGAAAGTTTCAAAACATATTCTTTACTAAATGCTATGAGCTCTTCTCTGTATTGCATCTTTAACTTGATTATTGCACAAGATCTACCCCCTGTATTATCCGGCTGTTGAACAGGATTCAAAACAGGTTTTAAAGATAAGAGTAGCTGATTATCTCAAGCTGAAGGATCTATAAGCACTGCAGAATGAGGTAAAGCGGAGAAATAATGATGGTAAATGTAGCTAAAATAGTGGCCAAAACACTTGAAGTTGATGCTAAAGTATATACATTTTCCTAAAATGTGTCACCAGTCAGCAGACGCAAATTTTCTCTTGTAATTTAACCACCAATTTAAAAACCCTTTTTTCACTCAACAGCAGGTTTACTCTGAATTTTTCACATTATTGCAGTGTAAATCTGAATGTGACTTTATTAAAAAATGATGGCTGGCTTCTGTTTGTGTATTCTGTTTTAGGTAAAAGCACCAAAACCACAGTGTAGAAATACTCCGTTGTAGGGGAAAAAAATCATGCATTTGAATTTAGACTCAAGTAAAAGTGCAAAAGTTTCAGCATCAAAATATACATAAAGTATCTAAAGCTAAAGTCATAATAAAGACTGGTGTATTTCAGAATAATGTATATTACTGGATTATAACTAATCTAATAATGTTGGTGAAAGCTGGCTGGTTTGTGAATTTACGTCTGTATCTATTTGTTTTATCATATTATACATTATTAAACCACATCTGCAAAGTAACTCAAGTTATCAGGTGAATGCAGTGATGTAAAAAGCACAATATTGGCTTCTGAATTGTAGTGCATGAAAGCAGAAAGTAGCAGAAAGTGGAAATACTCAAGTAAACAACTGTATTTAAATTCAGTACTTGAGTAAATGTACTTTTAAAACTACTTCTCTCTAACAAGACCAGTTATGAGACTTCCAACAGAAAAACTAAGCATGTGAAGGCAGCTCACAGTGCCTACAAATAACTACTTTTAAATCAGTTTGATTAAACATTATCAAACAAAATCTGCAAAGTAACTCAAGTTATCAAATAAGTGTAGATGAGTGAAACGTATAACATTTGGCTCTGACTTATAGTAGAAGCAGAAAGTAGCAGAAAGTGGAAATACTCAAGTAAAATACACACTTATGACAGTGCTTGGGTTAATGTACTTTTTGAAACTACTTCTCATTTACCAAACCAGTTATGAGACTTCCAAGACAGACAGCTCACAGTGCCTACAAATAAGTTTTAACTCACTATACTCACCTTCCTGCTCTGTAACCTCTCTGTGATCTCTTTAAAAGCATAATAAATATAAACCTTACATGGAAAAGTTCTATTACAGTCTTTCACATTATCCCTGTGTTATTAGTATATTGTTTTTTGCTGTTGTTTTTGTTATATATTGTGTTATTGTTACATATTGGATGCTACAGTTTGAACTACAGCACTTGTGGCTGGAGGTAAACACATTTACTCATTAAAGGCTTTTTCTCCTTCTTCTCAGCTGTTCACACAACAGCTCTGTTCCTACCCCTGAGCATGCTTTCCTCCCACATTCCTCAGCCGATCCTCATTTGACACCTGAGCAGCAAATGAAAGCACTAAACAGAAACTCCATGTTACTTACACGGGCTTCAGATGCGGCACTTTCCTGCGGACTGCGCGCTGTGCAGATGGAGGAGACGACGTTCACTCGGAGCCATGGCTGGAGATGACTGGAGAAATGCTGGCTGGCTGCTGATATAGGACAGCAGGAGCAGCTCCCATAATAAGCTCTGTGCGCTTTAGCGACAGCTTGAGCAGCCGGTACACGTGAGCGGAGGAAAACATGGATGTGCTCCTCACCAACATCACGCATGCAGAAGAAATACACGAGCATGTTTACACTGTTACTTATTAGTGGTAATTTACTTTTACTCATTTATTTACACGAGTGAGTGACTATGTGTGTGTGTGTGTGGTCACTCTGCATGTGTGTGTGTTGTCGTCCTGATCCATGTGCAAAGAGTACAAGATACTATGTGCACGCGCACTGAGGAAAGTAGGTCAGTGTGTCAAAGTGAGTGTGTGTTTGTGTGATCTTGTGAAAACGCTTATTTAAAAATCACACATGAACACACACATTACATAAACGTGACATAAATGTAGATTAAATGTTTGTTGCATTAATTAAAGGCCACCATAAGATGTAGAATTCATTCCTTTTTTGTTTCTTATGTTGTTTTATCACAAGGTTACAAATTGCTCTAACAAGCAGAGACTCAGTTTATTATGCTGATTAAAGTCGGCTCACATTTTTTAAAAAACAAATTAAGTATTCAAAAAAGACGCTTGTTGCTGGACTTCTTTTTAAACTGAGCAATATTTGGAATCCAGGTGGTTCTTTAAGATTAGTTCTAAAACATGTGGCAACAGTGGATCTTATTGCTGCAATATTTCACATTGATTTGAAATTATTTGAAAGAAGAAATTAGACATCTGAGACCATCAACAGTTTTGGACCCTCACAATTTTTATAGGAGTGACCAGACTGAGATCATGAGACTCACATTGCGGTGGCACAATAACTTGTTACTATTATTATTTTTCTTCCATCAAATCTCTGTAAGACCCCTAACAGTAATTTTTTGGTCACTCATTGAGGCCATACAGCCAGAACTCATATAGGCTAATGTAACTCTCAGTTAGAGTGGTTCCTTAAATTATGCTTTTTGAATTGCTAGTAAAATTTCTAAGATAAATTCTACTTTAAATTACATAAGATGGTGTTTGACCATTGTGGCAAAAGTGTTGTCATTTTGCTCAGAAGACCCACCTATTAGATAAATTGCATTACGTTCGCCCAGGCTTTTGTTTCCTGTTTGGTTTACAGAGCTCTTCAAAACGCCTGTACAAGAGCTTCAGCTAAATCAAGAGCTAAACCTAAAATGCACACTTTTAACTAACAAAAAAGGTTTGTTTACATATTTTTACAGATATAAAACATGTATTTTTATACTTTACAAGGGCAATATTTTAAAATCTTTGGAAAGCTGCAAAATCTGTTCGAATATTTTATGATGCTCAGAAATATTTGATTTGGTGGTTGTGCTGTTAAAAATGCATCTGTACTGAAAATGCTGCCACAGCGAAATTATTCTGCAAATGAGGTCTAGCCAAAAAAAGGTAATTAATGGATATAACTCCAGTTCTATGAGTATGCACGTAGCCCTTTCACAGACTTCACTATTGGTTGCGTAGGGTGGACTGACTTTAGCCTGCCGTGGTTGTGGCAGCCCCTTCACTCTACCTCCGTCTATCAGATGTAAAATCAAGCTGAAAACTACAGTCCTTTTCCCAAATAGTCTAAAGCTGAGTTTAGATGACAAAGTAGGCTCAAAAGTTTCACATCTATAAATCTGGAGTCTGTCATGAATGCAAAAGACACTTGTCATGTCAAACTTTCAAATAATGTACAGTATTTCTGCTGTGACAGCTATTGGTTGCGTGATTCATTCCACTTCTTTCTGCCTATTGAAGACAGATTGGAATGACTGTTGTTTGCACTTCTATTGAGGCCTGCTGGATGTTTTGTTGATGGATGTCTCTAATTGTGTCTGATGGATGCTGCACACACTGACTTGGAGAACCGCTGGTGGAGCTAATCAGATAATATTTAGCTGCATTATTATGCAGTGTGCAGACTTATGACTTCTGTGATAGATCGTAAGTGTTACTTCAACCCCATTCATCTTCAGTCACAGTATAACAGGATAATTATCCTTTTGTTCTTATCCATATAATCAGGGTCTATCTTACTCTGACTGCAGAATGACAGCTTGTACCTCATACAAACGCCTTATACTTCTCCTTTTCGTTGCCTTTTAGCATAAACTGTTGTCCTTTTACTGACTTTACAGCCCTGATGTTGTCTTTGTATCTTATACGGTTGGAGAAATTCTGTGTGTGGACATTGAGGTGTTACTGAGTTGAACAACAGCTTCCATCACTATGACCAGCCCTGAAATCTCACCCCAGACAGTGGGTCGAGTTATCTAAAACTTCAATGTCCAGTTGTTGGTCAAAGCAACTACTGTGTCCTAGTACAAGTTAAAGCGGCATTAGATGACATAGCAGCCATGTGAAGGAGCAGCCAGTTGGTTGTGTGGCATATCTGTAAATGCCACGAAAAGAGCAGAAGACACAATTTGTGCCTTTAGTTGATGCTCACAGACCTCTCCAAAACCAAGGAGCATTGTCTATGTTGGGTTTTGCCTCACTCAGTTTCACAACTATTACAAATGAAATGTAAATATAAACTTTACTGCAATGAAGACAGAGTCTGTGAGCAAGTCAGAATAATGAGACTCGCCAGTACTGGATGTAATGTTCGTTTTTATAAAACATTAAAAGGAGCTGAAGTTTAGTTTGTTGCTTCTAGCTGTTTCTAGGAGGTATTCCTCAGAGTTTATTACATACATCAGACAGCAACAGGATCCATAGAGTGTCCTTTCACACAAGTGGAACATCGGCAGTATTTTCATTACTTATAAATTATCCCCCACACAGATGAAGACAGAATCGATGAAGATCACACTGGAAGTCACGCTGTGTTCTTCACCTCAGGCAGGTTAGCTAACACATCGAGATAGCTTATACACTCCAGTTAAATCAGTCCTGAGTGCTGAGCTTCATCACTGCTGCATATCAACTTACTGTAAAAGTCGCTTCTGTTTATAAAGTTAAAATATTTTTCTGTCGTGCACATCTTCTGTTTGTTTTTATTTAAGAGATTTTGACCTTTCACAGTCTCAAAGCAGGATGTGTTGCATGTATGGATGCATTATAGGATGAGACCTCTCTAATTATTGATCTAACTACCAAAATAGATTTTAAAATATCATTATACATGGACAGAATTTTTAGGTATGAAAATGTAAATCATGGAGTGATTTTTTCCCATCTCAAATACATAAAAGCATCCCTAAAAGTCCCATAAAAGCATTTAAAAGGTGGTCACCCAAATAGCCAAAAATGTTGACTGGTACTAGTCTATGCACATCAGATACAGATGATTACTATAGAAACATTAACTGTAAAATAACAAAGTATATGATTCCTTAAAGGTCCTGCAGTGTGCCCCTTATTAGCAAATTAATTAACTTCTCACAGAATATGTCTTTACAGTTTGAATACCACAAAGATGGTTTATTTCACGGTGACTGTATAACCTCTGGTTTTAGCCCTGTTCTAAATGGACTACAGCTGAACTTCTGCTGTCTGCATCCCCTTCAGGAAGAAAACTCTCTCTGTATCTGTGATTGACAGGAGGCTAGATGGCAGCAGACACTGACACTACTGAGAACTTTGTATCACTTCAAATATAGTGTATAGTGTCTTTGCCAGACAACTGTACGGTTATAAAATCAGTAGTTTTAGTGGTGCAGAGCAGCAGCTTGGAAATGGCTCTGAAGTGACTGCTAGTTAATATGTAGTCTTAATGACTTGCATTTCAGTTTCTATTTCACACCCTTCTGTTGTTTGACAGAAAGATGTAGAAGTAAAAATATTTACAAATGTTTAATGACAATAACTTTATTGGGAATGTAGTTGTATTAAAATGCAATATATTTGGGCACAGAGAGCAGGATAGAAGCAAGCAGATGTAAACAGTGGCTAAAGTTGATGCACAACACACAACATAAGAACACAGTTGTCCACAGCCAGTGTTTGTTTAATGGTTTCAAATCAGTTATAAATTTTCTGCATGTTGGTCATGATTACAATTTCCATGTAGTTCTGACTTGGGAGCATACAATCAAAGCTAATGGTAACATTAGTCATACCACAGTGTGCTGACACTTTCTTATTGTTGTGGTGACGTTGCCATCAGTAATACAAATAATCCACTGGGTTTTCAGTTCCTCAGATACTGGTAGTGCATGAAGACTTTTGTGATCACTCTTGCAGTCAACAGCAGAACATCCGCTGTGTTTTGCTGGTAACTGAGACCTTTTGGAGTTTGCAGAAGCATCTCTAGAGTAAACAAACCTGGTGGATTGTGAGGAAGCTACTCATTCTGACTGTAAGGGGGCAGGATTATGCAAAGGTTGAGTTAGACGACTATTGGTTGCATTAGCTCAGTTAAATTCTCACTGGCTTATGAATCTGGGAGGGTATCTAGCCGTGGGAGAGCTTGAGGTATGACACAAGTTAATGTCCTTATATCTTACTAGCTTTTACTCTCCTCAACAGCCACAAAACACAATAAACATGGATTTATTGAAACATAGTGTCTATACCACACCAGCTTAATGAGATTCTTGAAATTCAGTTATGGCTGTTGGTTTTGGTGTGTCACCCTGAAGTGGCCCCATCTGATCAGGGGAATAAGGAGTCAAGGAGACGAGGCCTCCTAAAATAAAAATATGTACTATGGTTGTAGCCCCGAGCTATGTCTGCTAGGCTCACTCTTATCTTCTGACTGTGCTTTTGGCAAATATACTCCAATAAACATACCAGAAACATAGCTAACGTGTAAATCCCAATCTAATAAAGTCCAAACACAGGTTATATAAAAGATGTTTACTAACTGAGGGATAATAGCTGTCATTATAATGAGTAAATAAAGCCTTAGGGGCAAAATTCAGGGCACAAATAGCCCAAATTATACCATCTCTTCCCCCAGCGGAGCTCCGCCTCCGGACCCTGACGTACCAGAGTGCTGCCCGTCAGTCACCTCGGCATGAGGAGAGGCAGCAAAAACAGCTCCACATAGCTGCGTTTTCAGATAACAGTGGGAGAAAACTCTTCGTTCAGCACCCTCCGCTGTGCCACACATTCAGCACGATGCCGCGACGTGTCCGTTCACTTGACCGAAACGTAGGATGAGGAGAAGATGCTAGCTAGCTTGCTAGCTTCTTTTAGCCACACAGTGACAGCCAGCCTCGGTAGCCTGTAGCTAACTGGTTGCTCCCCGTTGGACAGTCGAGGTAACATTTTTGCTTTCTTTTCTTGCCAACTACTCCGCTAGTTGTGTTTTTAACAGAATATTTTGTCTAGAAGGATAATTAATTGTTTCTTGTTGACACCTTAGCAGGCTTTAAGTAAATTATACATTGTTTTATGAGTTTAGCAACAAGCAAGCGGCAGCTAACAGTTACAGCTTCTGCGGTAACTGAAAGTTTAAGTTATGTTTTTTTTTTAGCTTAGTCAAGCTAACTAAATGTTAGCTGGCTTAACCTGAGCTAAACTTAATAGACCAGTGTGAAAAACTTATCTGTCAAAAAACATTAAATTAACAGTACAAATTTTCGATAGCCACAGTTAAGTTTTACTACAGCTAATTATAAGTGTTGGGTAACAGTGTCACCCGAAAGAAGGATTTAAAAACACGGTAACTTGTGTTTGCAGTGTTAACCTATTAGTGACTGAACTGCATTTGTCTTGTCTGATATTTGACTTGTCCCTCAGTGTTTCTCTCGGTGTTTCTAGTCGACATCCAGTTCTTTCTGGTTGTCTGTCAGGTTTGTCCTTTTGTGGCATTCATTGGTGTCTCCGATCTGAGGAGTGTTTGATTCATCAATTTGTGATTAAATGTTTATAGTTACGACCAAAACAGCTATTGCACATGTGATATTACTGATATTGAGTTGTTAGGTAGCCTTGTGTTTGTTTGGCAAGTGTTACTCAAAACCCAGGATAGACTGGCAAAGATCATGTTTCAGCTCACAGCTGAGTTGACCCTCAATAATGTACCTGCCTTACATTCCTCTTGACATTATCTAATATTTGTCAGCACATCACAGAAATGGTAGTGACTGTAGATTCATTGAAGGTGGCATAAAGTTTCAAGTTTTAATCTTGATGCTTGTGGCTTGAAGTTATCCCATGCAAGCCAGGAAACAGGGAACTATTGACCTTTCCTGGCTGTTGAACATTTTTTACATTCATGTACAAAGACGCTTCGTTTGCTTCCTGTTTTTATGTCAAGTCATTCTGCCCAAAGTGAAAATAGCGGATACAGTTCACATTAATTTGTTCAGTTTGATATGTATGTGCATTTCCAACTAAAATTCGTCCTGTCCTTCTTCATGCTAATGTTATGTGATATCAGTTATGTCAGTTTGACCCTTAATATAGAAATGGCAATGGTCATTTCATTCACCCTTTTTAAAAAGGGAGAGATATTCTGTTTTCTTTAAACTAAGTTGTTTATGAAGTGTTACGAAGCGGCTTTTTTAGTGCAACACTCTCTCACAGCTGTTGAGTCCCACAGTTTGGCAGTATATGATTATCTCTCTTTTGATCCATCCATTATCTATACAGTGCTTTATCATCTGTAGGGTTGCAGGGCAGCTGGAGCCTATCCCAGCTGATTTAGGGCGAAGACAGTCTCTCTTGATTTTTTTTTCTTTTTTTATCAAAGATGTGGTTTATTTTATTGTGTAGTCTCATATTTATAACAAATGTATAGGTATCTTTTTTTAACCCAAGACCCTAACATGACTGTCAAATTGCCTGTTTCTGTAGTTAAGAAAAGAACTTCCTCGTTTCTTTCACCACATGCTCTTGTGATCTCTTCCCTCTATGTTCTTGTTTTAAAGCCAAGTCTTGCAGCTGTCTCTGACAACAAGTTTTATCCTTCTTTCATGCTTTTAGGCAAAGCAATCATGACACAGACAGTCAATCTGTGTTCAGTGTCCCTTGGAGTGGAGGGTATGACATGCGGCTCTTGTGTCCAGTCCATAGAGCAACGCATTGGGGGTCTACATGGGGTGATACATATAAAGGTAAATGCCGACTTTGTAAAGATTTGAAAATATTTATATATGTAGTGCCATTCAACTATATTTTTTTAATGTTAAGGTACTGTTCTTAAAATTTGCTTACTTAAACCTTCTTGCATGGCACTTCCAGTTTAAAAACAGGATCTGAAAATGATACCACAGATGTCTTAACAGTGGAGTTTATATTTCAAAATAAAATAATAGAACCTTGTGGACAAGACAGATATGTACACATTATTATATTAACTAAAGGTTTCCACCCATCTCAAGGTTTTATAAATCCTGCAGTCTTACTCCCTCAGGACTTTCTGGTCCTATTTACAACAAAGTCAGTGTACCCATAAGAAACGGCTTGATTGCAATGGTTGTGGTCTGCTGTTTTGTTTATTGTGTGTTTACCCCTCAGGCTGAGGTTAAATGAGAAAATAACGTAATAGTGTGTTCCAGATAGTGCTCTGCCCTTTGCAGTACTGTGACAGCAGGTCGATATATACTCTGTACCCACAGGAAACGTCATTGTATCTTAAACGAATTTAGTGTCTGGATCATTTTATGGTAATCTATACAGACATGATCTTCAAGTAGAGAACTGATTTTTCATTGTAGAACAGTCATTGTCTCATTCCTTGTCCTCTCATTCTTAGAAAAAGAATGGTTAATCCAACAAGCAGCCAGCCCCACTTACTCACTTCTCAACCCCCACTGTGGTTTATAACTTATGGCTAAATCAGGTGATCCTTTCACTGTGTCACATGTTTCTTTCTTGCTGAAGAAGTAGAGCTGAGGGTCATCATTCTGACGAAACATGCTGAAAGCTTACCAAGGCCACTGACTCATTTTACTCTTTTTTATGTAATAAAGGCTCTTTGTTAAGACAAGACAGATTCACAGTATGAGAGTGAAATAGCATTTAAGTAGAAAGGGGAGTGAATATGATTACATAAAGCAAGAACCTCCTTTTGTAAATCATCAGATAAACTTTGAATTGACTTCACAGTAAGTTATAGTAATAGCATGCTGACATTAATAACGTACTGAATCCACATATTTTGGTAAAGGCAAACAAACCAGCATTCAGGAAACAGAAAGCTGTCTGTGACATCTTTACCTTGATACATGTAATTAATAGTTGAATAAAAAGCTCAATTTAGATGTAGCTGTTGATAGCTAAACTTAATTAGCATGTCTGATTTAGTTTTTCACATTTTATTAACATACTCTGTTCTTTAGGTCAAAATTTTAACCATAAATTGACATTTATTTTGTAGGTGTCTTTAGAGAAGAAGAATGCTACTGTCATTTTTGACCACAGCCAACAGAGCCCAGAGTCTCTTTCAGAGGCCATCGAGGACATGGGCTTTGACTCAAGTCTACCAGAGGGCACCACAGCCACGCCCGTTTCTATAGATACCCAACTGATCTCCACCTCTGGCCTGACACTTGCCGCCCAACAAGAAGCTTTGGAGAAGCTATCACAAATTCAGGGAGTTCTGGATGTCAGAGAGAACCTGCCCCAGATGGGTCTCACTGTCACTTTTGTTTCCTCGCTGATTTCCACGCAGCAGCTGACTGAACTGGTGCCCAGTGTAACACCTCTGGAGGTTCCCACTCCCAGCAGCTCTATACAAAAAGGCCTAACCCTCCCACCATCCCCCACCATGGAAGGTGGGGTGACATTCTTGAAGTTACGCATTGAAGGAATGACCTGTCACTCCTGTGTCACCACCATTGAAGGGAAGATCGGAAAACTGAAAGGGATTGAAAAGATCAAAGGTGATGTCCTTGTCCTTTTCACAAGCTTATATGCATTTATAACTTCACTGTCTGAGTCAGGATAGATGTTGTAACACAGCTGCTGCACTCCACGTCTTATATATCACAGGTGTTGTGTCATTATCTATCAATCAGGCTCTGTAGCTTCGCAACTGAGAAGTTGCTTAGTGGGATTTGACAATGACTCATGAAATCCTTCCACTGGTATTGTTGGAAGGAGTGACAAGTAGACAGACAGGATTATGTTTGCCGAGTACAGAATTGTCATTGTCTTTAAAGTGCCTGTATGTGTAGGCAGCTGTATGTTGTTTATTTGGATAAATTATTTGGTCAGACATTTTTCCCTGTACCTGAAGGCATATGGCAAAGACATTAAGCTAGAAGCTGAACTTGCAGTTTTGTTAACATTCCACATTACACCTGCCTATAGTCATACAGCAGTCCTTTATGTTTGTGTCGGTCAGAGATAAGAGACTTTTTATAAAGAACTTGAAATTGACATTTAAAATATTTTATTATCCTAGCCAGCCTGAATTTCTCAGTGAGGTTGTGCAAGAGTCTTGCAGCCTACAGTGCTAAGGCTCTATCTGCTGTAGTTTTAGATAGGTCAGCATCAAGCACATGAATAGCAAAAGGTCATTGCCCCAGGACCCTACACTAACAAGCTTGTATGACACGATTGCTTATGGTAATTGAATGCTTAACATGTGCAACTTTTGTAAATGTATCTGAGTGGATTTTAAGTTTTGTTTTATTTGCGTGGTTGCTTGTTAAAATCCGTGTCTGCTATTCATACACAGTCACTTCCTGTTCTTGTGAAATAGTGAGTCTTTGTTTGACTTTGTGTTTGTATTTTAACTTTGTCTTTTTTTAATTTTCCGCAGTTGTTTTACAATCTCAGGAAGCTACAATCGTCTACTTGCCTTACCTCATCACTGTCCAAACCATCATCGATCAGATTGCTGTGGCAGGCTTCAAGGCCTTTGTCAAGTCCAAGCCCCGCCCTCTGCAGCTTTCCCCCAGTGAAGTCGAACGTTTTGTTGATTCCCAGAAACCAACAGTTTCCTCACCATCAGAAACATCAGAGGAGACAGAAATCTTCATAGACACAACACTTGTCATGCTCAGGGTGAAAGGCATGCACTGCCGTTCCTGTGTGGTCAATATTCAAGACAATATCTCAGTACTGCCTGGTGTTTCCTCTGTGGAGGTCTCACTGGAGAATGAGAAGGCCTCCATCTGCTATGATCCTCTCAAGGTCACAGTGACTCAGCTGCAGCAGGCAATTGAGGCGCTGCCTCCAGGAAACTTCAAAACTCAATCCTGGGATGCCTCTGGACCTCTCAGTCCTGTATCCACATTGCCTACGCCTGCCTCATCATCATCGTCATCATCATCATCGCAGCCTGCAAGAACAACCCAGGCCAAACCTGCAGCCTCCCAGCCTTGTTTTATCCAGCCTCTGGGATCTGTAGTTAATATTCACATTGAGGGCATGACATGCAACTCCTGTGTCCAGTCCATTGAAGGCATGATCTCCCAAAGGAAGGGAGTGATGTCAGCCCAGGTCTCTCTGGCTGATCATCAGGGGATCTTTGAGTATGATCCCCTCCTGACCACACCAGAGGAGCTGAGGGAGGCCATAGAGGACATGGGCTTCGATGCCTTCCTCCCTGGTAAGGAGATGGATTGTGTGGTCTTAGGACCAATTCATGTTCTGTGCATCCACATGGTCAGACCAATGCGTACTTTGAAAACTTAAGTGATTCTATTCATACAACAATAGGCACTTATCGATCTGTTAGGCAGTCACATTTCCCCTCACACTGAACACAGATAAACACACGGGGCTTCTATGGACATTTCTAAAAGGCTGGCTGTGACTTTGCACTTCTTAGAGGATATAGCAGCTACTTACAGATTGTGCTGTCGCATCCTGTCAGTGATTGTTGTTGAGGTGTGTCGAGCACAGGGGACAAATATAGCACAGGATTTGGGTAGAATTTTGAACTTTCGCTATGTTTGGGTACCACTGATTAAAAGACATGTACAAATCTAATTATCTCCAAATTCCTGCAATGACTTCTTTAGTTATGTCTCTTTTAAAGTATTTTAAAATTTGTAAATAAAACTTTATAAAAGCGTGAATGATGGAGAATGCACAGTTTTCCTCCCAAGAAGCTTTTGTTTTTAACACCATTTGTTTTCCTGGTGCATATTTAGTCAGCGTGCTTGCTGTGTCGATGGTACATGTGGTCAGAAATTTTGGGCTGCACGTGGATGTAGACCTTTGCAAACTTGGATGGTTTACAAGCATGAATTGGCCTTTACAGTCAACTAATTACCCATGTAGTAGAATGGTTATAACAGTTTTGTTCCAGTGACTTGATAAGAGAATTGCTTGATTAGATATTCTAAAACTGAACTGTGGTGTCTCTAGATGTACCTACAACTTCTGCTTCCCTCTAAGACCTATGTTTCCTGTAAACAGAGACCAACTCCCTGCTGCCTGCGCCAGAACCCATTTTGTCAAAGTCTTCAAGTATGCCACCTGTAAAAAGTAAAGAGCTGGAGAGTGACCTACACAAAGAAGCCACCCAGGGGCGCAGTGGAGATGTACACTCTAAATGCTTCATCCAGATTGGAGGGATGACCTGTGCCTCCTGTGTGTCAAACATCGAGCGGAATCTCAAGAATGAACCTGGTCTGTAAATATTAGAATTTTATTTCAGACAAGATAAATTGCATGTCATTGCTTTCATTAGCAGCTAAAGAGAAAATCTTAAATGTTGTGCAGGTATCTACTCTGTTCTGGTTGCACTGATGGCCAGTAAAGCAGAGGTCCGTTATAATCCCGACGTCATCGACCCTATGAAGATAGCTGAGTGTGTGAAAGAGCTGGGCTTCACTGCCTCCGTTATGGAAGACTATGAAGGCTCGGATGGAAACCTAGAACTAGTGGTGAGTCAGCATGAGGTTGCATTGACATTGTGTTTTAGTTGTATTAAGAGAAAAAATGTGTTCAACAGTAATTTATTTCCACAGTATAAGAGCCATGAATATACAATTCTGTTACTAGCTAAGAAGAATTATAAACTTGTATTTAGTAGATGAAAACCATCATCTACTGAGTTACTCACGTCAGACCTTCATAAGTATATTTCTGTTTCTGTATCTACTTGACTGCTCCTTCACTTCACCTTCTTTCAGGTCAGGGGAATGACGTGTGCCTCTTGTGTTCACAAAATCGAATCCAGCCTTATGAGAGAAAAGGGGATTATATATGCCTCTGTTGCCTTGGCAACCAACAAAGCACACATCAAGTACGACTCAGAAATTATAGGGCCGCGAGACATCATCAAGCTGATCGAGGTAACAGTCCTGCCTCTGTTATTTATGCTTGCGCACAGACCTGAATCTGTGAAGACATTTCATATATCTGAACTGCTTAATCACAAAGACTTGAGGACTGATCTGTGGTTTGACTTTATTTGTAGAACCTAGGATTTGAAGCGTCTTTGGTAAAAAGGGACCGCACTGCCAGTCATCTGGACCACAGCAAGGAGATACGACAGTAAGCAGCATATTTTAAATTTTTTAAATCCACCTCTTTAGTTCTAACTTTGTTCATGTGTTATGTACGTTTCCATACTTAACTAGAGCTTGAAGGTACTTAAATGGTGACTCATCAATTTGTCTGACTTTTCTCAGCAAAGGTTTCTGTTTTTAGGTCTTGCTAAAAAGGCTTGCAGAGAGTTGGGAACACCCCCACATTACTCAGTTAATTCTGTTATTGCAGCTACTAGTTTCTCTAGAACACAATACAGCTTTGACCTTTTGTGCCAGTAGGGAAGTTATAAAGCAGGCCTTCTTTAACACTATAAAAAGCTGTATGGTAACTCTAGTTGGACTAATGTTTAGAAACAAATGTAAATATATTAGGCCATGTGGGAGACTGACAGACACGAGGTTCGGTTTTGGGTGTCCACTCATTGTAATACTCAATGTAATGAAACAGCTGAGGGGCCGTCACGATTGTATCATTTTTGTTGATAAAATTGTTTGTCGAAAAGTATTTTTGATTATAGTTTTAGATGTCCATTTATTTTGATTGACTTTTTATTCACGTGTGATTAGTGATTACAGTCTAATTTTACAAACAGCTATATTATGCACACATTTTTAACCCCTTTTTATCCCATGAGTCCATTCCTCTTGTGATGAGCATATTGGTACATACACACAAATGAATATAATATACATAGAAATCAATCCCTTAACCAAAACAAAACTATATATAGTTTTGGTTATTATTGATATATATATATATACACACATACATGTACACACACATACATACACACATACGCTTATATATGCACATACATACATACACAAATAAACAGATAAATAATAATAGTAATAATTAAAAGAAGGAGAACAAATACAAAACAACAAACAAAACACAAAAAAACAAACAAAAAAGTCCATTTAGATGTCCATTTATGTTTATTTTATGCATGTATTTGTTTTTCATTAGTGGTATTGGCACTATAGACTGCTAGCTTTTTGCTGCAAATCTGACAGATGGCCCACTTGAATTTATAGGAAGCTTATTTTTCACTTGACTTAAAACCAAAATGTTGCCATAGCAGTACTGTGATGTTAGGTTTTGCCACTAAATTCATGTTACTAATGTCAGCAGATGATTTATTGAAATGCAGTCAGTCAAATATTTGAAGTGCCTTGAGATAAACAGTTGGTGCCATTAAATCATAGCAGAGGGGGTGCAAACGGCAGAAAATGAAGTGGAAATAGGGACTGAGACATGACATATCTGTTAGCTCTGCCCACCTGTTTGTATGAAAGTGAATGCAAGCAAGATTCAAAATGATTGCAGGTGTGTATGTAATAACTCTTACATGGTTACATACTGGTAAAAATGTGTGTATGTATGAAGGAAGGTTTGTTCACAGTCATATATAAATGGCAGTATGCATATGTGGGCTAACCCGTGTTTGGTCACAAAATGATTTATCACCTTTATACAAGTCTGCAAGTATCTGACTTCATCCTTCATCCTATCAGGCGTATCACACCATGCTAAACTACAAGAATGCTGAACTTGACAGATTTAATGGTAACACAAAGATCCATTTCACGCCATTATTATAAAACAGAAAAATGTTATATACTGTCATCCATATTATGCACTATTTGTGGCTTAATACTTTGTACGGTGTGAGCAAAAGCCACACGTGTACATTCGCTTTTCTAGTAAAGCAAGTGTTTTCTAATAAGGAGAGTTAGGCACTCTATAATAAAAGGAAATTAAATCATTACTGAAACACTAATGTCCTCTCTCCCTAAGATGGAGGAAATCCTTCTTTGTGAGCTTGATTTTCTGCGTGCCTGTGATGGGAATGATGATCTACATGATTATCATGGACCACCAGATGAAGGTTTCGCATCAACACAACTCAACAATAGAGGACCGCAACCATTACCACTCCACCATGTTCCTGGAGAGGCAGCTGCTCCCAGGCCTCTCCATCATGAACCTCCTCTCCTTCCTCTTCTGTGTGCCTGTTCAGGTAAATCACTGGGATTAACTGCACTCACGCAAACATGATATGGAAATTTTAGTTGCTCGTTTTAGATTGAGAAGAATGGACTTATTTAAGAGAAGGGAGGGAAGCTGAATGAAATGTTTTTGTTCCAGTGAATACAGGTTTTTCTGTTTTTCCTCTCCTTAGTTTATTGGAGGTCGCTACTTCTACATTCAAGCCTACAAAGCAGTGAAACACAAGTCTGCCAACATGGATGTGCTAATAGTTCTGGCCACCTCCATAGCTTTCAGCTACTCACTGGTCGTCCTAATCGTGGCCATGGCAGAGAAGGCAAAAGTCAACCCCATCACGTTCTTCGACACGCCGCCGATGCTATTTGTCTTTATCTCTCTGGGACGGTGGCTGGAACAGATAGCCAAGGTATAGCTCGCTATGATTATTGATTTATACGACATTTCACGTAACCTTTTTGAAATTTACCACTTTGATCATTTTTTGTGCTCCCTACCAGAGCAAGACCTCCGAGGCTTTGTCCAAACTGATGTCTTTGCAAGCTACTGAGGCCACCGTGGTCACTCTCAACAGTGATAAGTCTATTTTAAGGTACTTTTTATCTCTACATTCACTTTATTTACAAGAAACGTTCTTATCTTTAGTTAGTGTTGATTAGAACATATCTAAATGTTTGCAGTTAAATGTCAGATAAAAGGTACAACATAAAAGAAAGTGTATAAACAAGCTGCTGGGGATTTTCCAAAGAGAAAGTAATGCAAACATGCAAAAACAATCCCAAAGATATCTCAATATCAGAATTATATTTTTTTCAAGATTGCTATTTCCAAGTTTGTCTATTTTATGCAATATTGCACTGGTCTTTATTTATCAACTAATATTTACTGTAACAGCGACTAATATTCACACTGTTTGACATTCATGCGTGTTCCAGCGAGGAGCAGGTGGATGTTGAGCTGGTGCAGAGGGGCGATGTGGTGAAAGTTGTTCCTGGAGGGAAGTTTCCAGTCGATGGGAGGGTCATTGAAGGACATTCCATGGCCGACGAGTCTCTCATCACAGGTTGGTTTCATTGACTGAACAGATTGAGTGTCTCCTAAGTGTTGATTTTTGACATTATCCTGGTCGTGCTGGTGACAATATATTCATAATACTCGCATATAGTGCTTTTCAAGACACTCAAAGACATTTTACAAAGTTTGGAAGAACACGAAAGCTAAATAAACAAATGGAGAAAGGAGCATATAAATGAAGGGATTATGAGTTGTAGGCACTGTTGAAAAGATGTGTCTTTATTGATTTCTTGAATATGGTGAGTGAGGAGGATTCTGATGCTTTTGGGGAGTGACTTCCAGAGGGTGGGAGCAGTGATGGAGACAGGCCTGATACTTGGTTGGTGGGGAGTAGGAGGCTAGCATCAGCAGAGCAGAGTGTGTGGATGGGAGTATACCAGTGACGGAGTTCAGTCAAGTAGGGGGGAGCCAGGTTGAGGAGAACTTTGTAGAGGATGAGAAGTGGATTTGCTGAGAGATGGGGAGCCGGTGGAGGAACATGAATAGGTTGTCTTCATAGAAGCGCCTGAAGTCTACACATTTTAAACACCTTTTGTTAGATGTGGATGATAAAATGCTACTGATATGTACTGGTGATGAACACTTCATTAAGAGCAAAAGGAAAATTGTTTGATAGTTTGACTTCAATGCATTAGCTGCGGACTGCCAGTAAAGCACATTTGGTATGTACTTCAGTTGCAGTTTGCAGCTAATGCAAAGCCTGGTTGCATGAACAAACCCCACGTGTGCTCCCTCCCTGGCTCAGCTTGCTTGATAATGAAGCCCGTTTGCCTCACGTTGCCTTCGTCTGTGCCTGCAGTCCCCTCATAGTGGAGGCTGCAGCTGGCAGGAACTGGCTTTACCGTGAAAAAAACACCCACACCCTTCTGCCTCCTACAACTTTCCCTTGAGCAGCACACGCCTGGCAGTCTGCTCCCCCTGCTGACGAATTAGTTGGGGTGGGCGTGGAGGCCCATGCGGTATGGGGTGTCAGTCTGGTGATACCTGGTCCAGCCACTTGAACCTTATTCTCAGTGCACTGTGGTAGCTTCACCCTGGTTGCCTTCTATGCATCCAGTGTTCAAATCACTTTTATATTGCACATATTTTGTAACACTTTTTTTTGCTACCAATAGTTAAGTTGATTTGTTTATTTGTTGAATCATATTGAGGCTGTGGTCAGCTTGCCTTAAAGTTGATTTTACTTTTTTTTTTTTTTAAATTTGTGTGTCTTTTAAAAATATTTTTCTGTTGGTCTTTGTCAAAGATAGGGCATTTAAAAATTACCAGTAATTGTCAGTATCGACTCATATGAAACTATTTTTTTGCATTGTTAGTGCCGTCTGTGAATGTTCTCATTCATCCAGGTCATGAATCAGACGTATTACTGAGTCTAGTTGCCTTCGATTGAATGGCCCAGAATTGTTAGTGTCCATTTTCATCCAGAAATTAATTTCAGAGTGTGAAACGGTGAGTTCCAAATAGTGACAAACATGTTAGCGTTTCAGCTTTGGTTTCTGCCAAGGCAGCAGTCTTTTCTCCAAATGACCTGCTCCTTTTTCTTGCTGCTTTGCCCTGCTGTTATTCTGATCAGTTGTTGCTTTGTTGACTCCAGGTGAGGCCATGCCTGTGACAAAGAAGCCCGGGAGCTCGGTGATTGCAGGCTCCATTAACCAGAATGGCGCTCTGCTCGTCAGTGCTACACATGTTGGCATGGACACCACACTGTCTCAGATTGTCAAGCTAGTCGAGGAGGCTCAGACTTCAAAGGTGAGTTGTGTGGTTTGCACTGTGTCTGCCAGCGTTGAGGGTAACACTCGACAAGTGCTTAATTTTTCACAATTAATTTTTCAGGCTCCCATCCAGCAGTATGCAGATAAAATCAGTGGCTACTTTGTCCCCTTCATTGTTGGCATATCTGTACTCACGCTGGTTGCCTGGATTGTCATTGGGTTTTTGGACTTCTCTCTAGTGGAGATGTACTTTCCTGTGAGTGCTTTTCAATTTTAATATCTTACTCTATTAAGTATATCATGAAATTACTACCATTAGTCTCTATTTAAATATTACACACCACTAAATATCACTGCTTTGTCAATGCATCTGATATTCTTGCTTTTGACTATTACTTACTAACATTTTTGTTTTCTTCAGTGAAGGTAAACGTATTTGTTAATACCTGGAAAGAAGCACTAACAGCTATGTTCATTGCCTGCAGGGTTATGACAAGAGCATTTCCAGGGCAGAGGCAGTGATTCGCTTCGCTTTCCAGGCCTCCATAACTGTGTTATGCATCGCCTGTCCCTGTTCCCTTGGCTTGGCAACCCCGACAGCTGTCATGGTGGGCACAGGGGTTGGAGCCCAAAATGGCATCCTGATAAAGGGAGGGGAGCCACTCGAGATGGCACATAAGGTGTGTTAATGATGATGTTCTGTCATCCCTGTGGAGTCAGCCAATTATGTAGCAGACCTGCTGTCAATTTAAACACATTGTGAATGTTCTGGTGTCTTAGGTTATACAACTACATTATTCAAGATATTAAACATCATTAAAACATATCAATTCAGCCTGATAGTCGTCTATTTTTGATTTTTCCAATGTTTCCTTTTGTGCACAGGTCCAGTCAGTGGTGTTTGACAAGACAGGAACCATCACTTATGGTGCTCCAAAGGTTATCCAAGTCAAGATAGCTGTGGAAGGGAATAAGATGCCTCGCTCCAGACTGCTGGCTATTGTGGGCACAGCTGAGAACAACAGTGAACACCCTCTGGGATCAGCTATTACCAAATACTGTAAACAGGTTGGTCTTTACATCAGATTCAACTCCTGACACTTTGCTTTGGTAATATCTCAGATGACTGGTCCCTTACGTTTGTAAAATGTTACAAATCCATTGCTATTTGTGTGCAGGAGCTTGGCACAGAGTCTCTTGGCACATGCACAGACTTTCAGGCAGTGCCAGGCTGTGGCATCCGATGTCAGGTCAGCAACACAGAGACTCTGCTAAAACAGGCGGATAGTGACAGTGAGGACAACAACCAGCGCAACAGTGTCCTCGTCCAGATCAGTGACACCCGGATGTCCACCAGCTCGCATCCACTCATCATGGACCCACAGCCACTAAGTATGTTGAGAAGTTCAGTCCTAATACCTTTTTGTGGGTGCAGTAAAGTTGTGTTTCACTCACATATGTTTCCTTGCTGTTGTGTGCAGGCCTGGTGCAGACAGCCACCTATACTGTCCTGATTGGCAATCGAGAATGGATGAGGAGGAACTGCCTGCAAATCAGACCTGATATTGATGAAGCCATGACTGAGCATGAGCGCAGAGGACGCACCGCTGTTTTAGTAGCTGTAGACAGTGAGTAGTAACTTTTAACATGAAATTTACTCTTTAAAGTTGCATGGTTATGTAGACGTAATACTTTCTGTAATGTAAAAAACTGTGTATTTGTGCATAGACCTGCTGTGTGCGATGATAGCCATAGCAGACACAGTGAAACCAGAGGCCGAGCTGGCAGTTCATACGCTGGCCAACATGGGTCTGGAAGTTGTTCTGATGACCGGAGACAACAGCAAGACAGCTCGAGCTATTGCTGCTCAGGTAAGGAAAGTGGTTGATGTTATTTGTATGTTTTTGTCACTAGATATTGTGATTTTGAGAGTGATAATCTTTCCTTTTACACAAACTCATTGAAACAGGGAAGGTTGTTATGAAGAAGATATTAGTCACGTTAGAATAACATTATAGTGTAGCCAAGACACTTCACTTATGTCTATCTTTATATTTTGTAAATCTGATTAATCAATGCTTAAATATGGCATTTTGACAAACTGTGTCATTTAGGTACAATATACCAGCTGTAAATGGAAATCCATCTTGTTTTTGTGTATTTCTGTGCTCTCCCAACAGGTGGGTATCAGGAAGGTGTTTGCTGAGGTACTTCCTTCCCACAAGGTGGCCAAAGTGGAGCAGCTGCAGCAGGAAGGAAAAAGAGTCGCCATGGTGGGGGACGGTGTTAATGACTCGCCTGCTCTGGCCATGGCTGACGTGGGCATCGCCATAGGAACCGGGACAGATGTGGCTATAGAGGCCGCAGATGTGGTGTTGATCAGGGTGAGAGTTACAGCTTGGAGGATTTTTAACATTGTTTCATGAATTGGCGCTCTGTTTGTTAATGTAAAAGCATCAAACAGGATACTTCTGCCTATTTGCATCATATTATATTTATTAACTGCACTATGAATAGTCACATAATTTGTCTAACTTAGTTGTAATATGTAACAAGACAATAATGTCTGTAACTACAGTTTTCAATTACTGACTTGGAAAACCTGAATAAAGCGAATGCTGTGTTATCTCCACTGTTAACTTTTTTTGGGAGGAGATTTCAGCTGGAATGTGGTTTACATTCCTTTTCAGTTAATCACTAACCACAAATGATCAGGTACTGCTACTCTTCTCCTTTACCCTCTATTGTTGTTTTGTCTGCAGAACGACCTGCTGGATGTGGTGGGCAGTATTGATCTCTCTAAAAAGACAGTCAAGAGGATCAGGATCAACTTTGTTTTTGCTCTTATCTACAACCTGGTTGGAATTCCTATTGCTGCTGGTAAGTGCAGCAACACGGTTTCAGCATTTACTTAATATTACATCATAGTAGTGATGGCAGTGACTCAAATTATTCTGAGTGCAGCAGTAATATGATTCTGGTCTGTTCACAGGTGTGTTCCTTCCCATTGGTCTGGTCTTACAGCCGTGGATGGGCTCTGCTGCGATGGCGCTTTCATCTGTCTCCGTGGTTTTGTCTTCCCTTCTACTGAAATGGTAATGAGATATTTAATGTTTTGTTGGTTCCTTTTGTGTGTTTTGTTTTTCTCTCTTTTGAGTATATTTACATGAAACCTTTTTTCCACTACTTTGTCTATCTTTGTGTAGTTACACTAAGCCCAGTGCTGAGAAGCTGGAGGCCAGACTGGGTAATGGCAGGCGGCAGGGCAGCCTGTCCGACGTCAGCGTCCACATTGGCATGGGTGAGCTGCGTCGTCCCTCCCCCAAACTCAGCCTCCTGGACCGCATTGTCAACTACAGCAGAGCCTCCATCAACTCCCTGCGCTCCGACAAGCACTCGCTCAACAGCTTAGTGCTCAGTGAGCCCGACAAACACTCACTGCTGGTGGGGGAGGCGCTGTGTGAGGAGGAGTTTTGCTGAATATGTGGAGCTCAGATGGCCGGCAAAGACTTTTGTTTGCTGAATTTTTTTTATTCACATTTATTCAAGGCGAGGCCATGCCAGGCTGAAAGGGTTACGTTGAATAATGGCCCATCCATCTGCTGTAGGTGCCCCCAGGGCAGCACTGTTTACTTGATGAAAGCTTATATACCCCGTGTTTTCTTTTAGCTCAACCAGCTGATCACACACACTTCAGAGTATGCTGGGGGGATTTTATTGAGGTCACTGCCCTCGGAGACACTCACTGACAAAGCCTTGAACCCTTTGATCCTCCGACACTGTCTGTTCAGAGGCATGAAGCTTCTTCAGAGCGATGAAGCAGGTGTCCACATCCAGGAAGCAGAGTTATGATCATCTCTGCCACTGTGGTCATTTGCCCTTACAATCTTTACCACTTATCCAAAGACTTTTAAACAGTGGTACCACTTGTGAGAGTGGCCACCACAGAGTTCTATTTTAACATATTTTCCTTAGCTGGAAAATTATAACACTGTTGTATAATTCTATTCCACACTATTTATATTGTCATTATTTATCTATTTTTTCATTATATCCTTTGTGAAAAATGAAGTTGTTGAATCCAAATCCCAATTTTAATTTTGAATCCCCCAAAATGTGTAATTACTGAGCAAAATCAATGTTAAAAACTTACTCTAAGAAGCCTTGTAACCTTGTAATGAAATGCAAACTGTTTGTTCTGCAAAACACTAATGAAGTGAATAGTATATGTCAGTGTTACCCAAGTGCCAACTGAAGTGCCACCTTGGCAAAGTCCAACACATTCCAAAGATAGCAGCGTACAGAAGTTATCTTGGACTTAATGTGCACAAAGTATAAACTGAGATAAATAAGGTCAAGGACTCGATGCAGAGATCTGCTAAAGGTCGACTATGCTTTTATAGTTGTGTGGACCCTCTGCACCTTTGGTCAATGATAAAGATGTCTGTCAACGAATGTGAACATTATTTATAATTAAGCAGAAGCTGTTACATAGATGGCATTGTGCTTGGATTCTTTTGTTTGCCAGCTGCCTTGAAGAGGCCAAATCATACATGCATGTGTCCTGCTCATCATTACAGTAGGTAAAGGTGGTGTTGCTGTTCCTCCGAATTTATTTAAGTTGCTCTGCTTTTTTATAAGACTCACATTGCTGCACTTGATCAAAGAAACGTGTTGAACCCCAGGGGAGCAGGAGGCACAGCAGTATCAGCAGATTAAACATACTGTGTCCCAGCAGGTCCACCAAACAAGTTACTGATAACAAATGCTGGTGACTTAAGTAGGTTGCTTCACTAAATCACAGCAGTTATATTTTGCATTTCGCAGACAGACGGCTGAACTGTCATGCTTTATTTTTTCTTCTGTAAATTCTCTACTTTTTTGTGCATTGTCAAATCAGCTGATTATTCCTACAATCCAGCTAGTCCTTAAACTTTTGAGTCACAGTCTCTCGTAATTTCTCTCAGCTGATGAAACGAGGCATCAGTTTGTCCTGCCGCCTTCCCATGATGCACTGTGTTCTGTAGCAGTCGTAGCACGCTGAATGCAGTTCTGCCAATCTATTGTTTCTGTGCAATGCTTTGTAAAAGACGTCCATAGGGCTTCAGATCTCTGTGCAGTCAAATTACGCAAGTCCATGTGTGCTATCTCTATAGTTCTTCTGAACATTGTGTGCCTTGGAATAAAATGCTTTTATAACATCGCCCTGCTGTGTCCACATTACACCAGAAGATGGTGCTGTGGAGCCATCTGTTCATGAACAACAAACACCAAGATTTTTTTTCTAAGTTTATTTCATCCGGTTAGTCTAAACATTACATCACCCCAGTGTACTACAAAACAATCAAATGCCATTTTTCCCCCATAGTATTTTAAAAATATTACTTCAATTAATGCGAGCTAGAAATGACTTTTTCCTCTTGAGTTGATTTGTATCGCTTTGGCTGTGGTGATATTTGATTTGGTAGACTGAAGCTTGTGAGTGTGTTTTTTATCAGGGAGGTCATTTTTTTTAAAATTTATTTAAAATATTAAAGAGGAATTAGCTGTCACTATAGGAAGGGCATTTTTTTCTCGTTCCCTCGCTGATCAAGGATGTACTGAAAGTCAGAGTGGTCGGGAAACTGAACAGGCTTAAGTTTTAAAAATGTGCAGCATTTGAAATCAGTTACAACATTGTGCTTTTCTAGACTAACACACCGTCAACAGCTTGAATTTGAAAATGCTACATTCAGTTACCTCGAACACTAGAATAACAAATTTCACTTCATATCAGCTAGGAACAGCTCCAACTCCACCATATGTCTCTGGAAACACTGACAATCTAAAAAAGAAAGTTACTTACACAGCAATATATGTAAGGAGATTACAGCATGTTAAACATTAAACACCTTACAAAAATTACACAGCATGATCAGAAAAGGATGCAATAAAATGTCCACAAGCATTTGATGTGTTTCAATTTAAGATGTGAACATGTGCATTGAATGGAACAAAATGATTTAAATACACACGGGTTCTTAAAAATACATTTTAAATCTTTTTTTTTAAAATTTCAAAATGAGGATAGGTTGGTCAAAGATTTTAAATACTTATTGTGAGTTTTGTGGCTTCAAGTCCATCTTTTTCAGTCTCATCCCTGATTTTAAAAATGTCCAGTGATAACTCGGGTATGTTACTATACATTGATGTGAAGTTACAGCAGCTGTTTCTATGGACACAGAGATGATCAGTTTAATGAACATCAGAATGAAGAAGGTGGCTGGATGAATGCTATCTGGCCCAAACAACAAGGGTTTACACCAACTGTGTCCGAAGAGATTTACTTGTCTGAATACTGGCTGCAAACGTTCAGAGTTACAACATTGGACTGCACCTGCTTTATCAGCTCAGCGGACTGTATCGCTGCGATAGTGTGCTTGCTGACGCTCGCATTTCTCATGTTAAGAGTGCAACATAATGAAACAGAAAGCAGGAGGTTGTTACGGAAGATTTTTTTCAGCTGAGAGTTTCCACATTCCTTAAACGCACCAGGCTGGAACTGTTTGAGTTGTGTAAAAAGTCCACAAAGCAGGTTAATTTCATGCTGGTAAAATTCTCATCTAATGGATCCTTCTTTGTAGCATCCTAACAAATACTATGTTCAGAATGTTTTTGGCATTTTCCCTAAATACTAGCATCCATATCTACCACTCCACATGTTTATAAAAGTACTATAACGCCTTTTAAACAGCCTCCATGTCGATTTAAAACGTGCCACTTTGTGCGGTAATGAAACCTGTGTAAGGCATGAATGAGTAGATGGATTTGCTGCGATTACCTAGCACAGATTAGGCATGGAGAACAGTGTGTTTCTGAATGACCGCTCGTAACAAAACCCTTCAGTTTTCCAGAATGCAGCCTCTATGTTACAAAAAAAAAGACTTTTCAGAGCCCATGGTCAAATCCCATGATGCTCGCATGAGGAGTGGTTTGTTCATGCGTGTCTGGCAAGCAGAATAAATAGTGTGATAAACATTTATTATTATTAAGACATCAAATAGCACCGTGTTGGTCTGTCAATGGTTGCCACCGTCATAACGTCACATTTTATAGGTTGGATCCCTGGAGAACTGTGCCATGATTGGATGCCGAGAGGCCTCAAAGCTTGTTAATGTCACTCGTTTGGCAAAAAGAACTGATTTTACATGAGGCAAGCCTGTCTTTGAAACAAATGCAGGAGGTTGTAAGCGTTGGTAGAGGTCTAAAAACGTGTGAGGTTTGGCAGATGCAACAGCTATGTAATAACCAAATGTGATTATAACCAGTTAAAATGCAGGCAAGACATGAACTACCTGCCCACCTTATGTAGGAGAGTACGACAGTGTTTTCGTGGCGACGTACGATCAACAGGTCACCCATTTAAGAAATACTGCACAGAAAAAAAATGTCCACTTTAAAACAATCTTACACTTCCACTGTACATCTGTCATGATGAACAGCAAACTTTTCTTTCAGCCCAGTCAGAGAAAAAACCTTCTCTAGCTGTTTCAATAAAATTAACAATCACACTGACAAAAGCAAACATCTTGTTACAACGAGACTGACTGAGAGAGGGAGTCCTCAGATATCCTTCTGAATGCTGGAAATGAGGAGACAGAAACTTAACTTTGGCACACTGAATGAGGAGAGCTGGCAGAGAGGTGAGGACCGAGCCCGCAGCCGTGTTATGGCAGTGTTTGGATGAGGAGGTGCACACTCATAGCCCTTTGTTGAAGTAGACCCTCTCCACTCCTGGGTAGTTGGCCCGGATCTTCTCCTGCAGCTCCGGCTCCAAGCGGCTGACTGACATGGAGCTAGATCAGGGGGGGAGGGACGCAGGGGGTTAACGGGTCAAACGCATTCACTGATTATGCAACTCGTCAGGCAGAAAAGAATCCTGCACACTCTGCACTAACTCAGCCAGGGGAAGACAAGAGGGCTGTACTATGAACAAGATTAGTTGGTTAGCGAGGTTATGTTGAGCATGAAGTCAGAGTTTTCAGTATTACGAAGGTGTATCACCGTGGTAACTGATGCTGAGGAGCTGACCTGAACAGGAGTTTCGGATTTAAATTGGCTATATGAAGTGTCTCCTTTTTACCAAACTGTTTCCTGATGACCATTTATGAGTGATACAGATTCTCAGCTGAGGGAATATCGTTTATCCGCAAACCTGTAGAGCTGTATGTTACTAAAAACCACTGACAGGAGCCGTGTAGTTCAGTATTGCACGCTGTATGCATTGTGTTGCCATGGGAACCTGACATGTATTCAGCTGGTGATGCAGAAATTGCATGGATTTGATTTTCTGTCAAGTCCGTTTAGACTGTTGGTACAGCAGGTACTAGAAAAATGATCATTCTACTGGTATTTATTACAGAGAATATTCTATCAGTAACAACAATTTTACTTTGATTTGGCCAAAAACATGCACAACAATACCATGTCATGTTTAAATACATGAAGTTTAATGTTTAATGTGCAGCTGTTAGTTAGAAACAAATATAAATCAATTAAATACATCAACACATGAGCAGTTTTCAACCAGCATTCCTGTCCTGCATCATTTGCAGTAGCAGCGGTTTTTCACGTCATCAAATTTTATATTTCTTGTCCTTTATTAGAACAACCTTTTGACTGAAGCAGCTGCACATGATCGTTTCATTTTGTGCGCAAGAAATAAAGAAAGTTCATAACAACCTTCCGATACCTGTTTTCTCTGACTGCGGTTTTAGTTTCTGTCGAGCTGACTGACACAAAGAAAGTCTGACTGTCAAACTTTCTTGCTGGTTCTGCTGCTATGACACACTATTATTATTATTACCAGTTCAAAAGAGTCACTCACCTCTTCTGAGGGAACAATGCGCAGCACAGCGGAGTGGCAAACACCAGGCTGAAACAGAAACACAGACCTGTGAGACACGCATGCAAACTTGTTGCCGAGTTGTTTTGTATCACAATCAGCACATTAAGACTGAAGCCTGCCATTAAATCAGAAATACGATCAAGGTCAAACCAGTACTGCCCTGAAACACTAAACAACTTGTCGACAACCTCATTTTCTCCACCTGGACAACTGCAGCTCACTGCCTCTCGGCTTAATGATGCAGCAGCTCCAGTTGTTCCAAAACTCAGCGGCAGGACTCCACATTACTCCAGAATTCAGATTAAGAGTCTCCTGCTTTTAAATCTCTTCGTGATCTGGCTGCACTTTGCACCTCACACCCTGAGATCAGAGAATCTTTTACTGATAAGAATTCCACAGTCCAGGCTGAAAACAAAGGGGGAGCATGCTTGTACTGTTTTAGTGTCTCCTTACAGCAGAACAGCTGCCTCAGCTTAAAAAGCTTTCAAAAACACCTCTACAGTCAGACATTCTATTATATTTTATGTATTTGTTTACTGCCCATGTTAATGTTTTACCCTCTCTACTAACCTTTTACTGTCTTCTTTTAGTGTTTCACTGACACTTTTTAATGTTTTGTGTATTTAACACATCTTGTAACTCCAGTTTTAAAAGGTGTCACAGAAATACAGTTTATTATTATGATTATTATACAGTTAAACAGTCCATGACATGCTGTCCTGCTGTCATTTAGTTGTCAAAAAGAGATTCAGTGGACATAAATAAGGATAAATTCAACTGTATGCTCCTATCAAGCTGATAGTTTAACGTGTGTGCGCTTTAAAATCAATGTGTTCAAGTACACAATCACGTCTATATGTAATTTACACCAATATATACTGTACATTTTACTTAAATACACCAGAAGCAAGAAACATGAGCACATCCCTCCTGTTTTAGCTTCTTCCACTGACTCCTAGCATGTTTTAGGATAGATTTTAAGGTTCTACGCACTTTGAGATCCTTGGGCAAAGATCTTTTGTCTGTTCCTGGGACCCACCTGAAGCCGCCGCGGCTGAGTAAAAGACAGCTTTTTAAGTTTCCTCTTAAATCACGCTTTTATTGGAGAGCTTTTCCTTGTTTTATTTTAATTTAATTTCTTTTAATGTCTTTTATTTCTTCCTATATTACTTTTTTTTATGTGTTTTTATCTGTCTCTTAAATCCTGCTGATTTCATGCCTGTATGTTTAAAGGTGTTACTTTGGGAAGCACACATTTTTGAAAAGTGCTTGATAAAAGAAGATTAATATTATATTTTCTTAACAAACAAACAAAAAAAGAGTAAAAATAAATAAAACCAGACAGAGAATCTGCAGCCATGTTAGCAGCTCTGTGAGGCTCAGCGGCACTTTGAACTAACAGCTTTATCAGCACGGTAGCATGTATGTCGCTGTTTAACACGTGAAATGTTTGCCACCTTATTTTAGTATGTTAAAATATAATCAATGGGAGTGTCAGTGTTGCACATTTAAATTTCCACCTGATCATGACACTATATCAAAAGCTGTATATTTTAAATCATTGGAGGAAGATTTTAACATTAAGATATAGAATGAAGAAACAGAGGAGGTAAAGTTCTCAGGAAGATTCTTAGCGCCACAACTCAAATTCGACAAACATGAAGGAAATTCTAAAAACAGTAATGACCAACTTTAATTTGTCAAATTAATCAGCCACTACAAACCCTCTCAGGCAGCCCAGTTATTTCTGCACTCTGTGGTTTTTCTCTCATTTTTTGTACTGTACGACAGTATGGGCTCAGCTATCAACAACCAGACACAGTACATTCCTTATATAATCAGGCTCTGGACCAAAAGCCTGTCAGGTGGCGTCGCTGCCACATCCTGAAAAGATACGGAGCTTTGAGAGCTTCATTCAGTTTAGTTTTCTCAAATTAGTCCTCAAATGCATCAACAGTTTAGCCCCAGAGCCTCGTTCTTTTATATATATATAGATATATACATATATCCATAAACAGTAACACAGTAAAATACCACACTGAAAATCTAAATTTGGGCCATCAGCTTTCCCCATTTAGGGCTGCCAATTCTGGAATACGTTACCAACTACAGTCAAATTACTTGGAGACATAAATGCTGCCGTTTCAGGAAGGAGCAGGAGAGGAGAGCTGGAGATGTCTTCAGCATTGTTTGGCTGTGTTTTGTTAACTTGCACATTTTAGTGTTGTTTTAATCTATTTATTTATTTATTACATTTTTTTATGTGTACTATCTTTTATCCTTGTTCTTATCTTTTATCCTTGTTCTTATCTTTTAACCTTGTCTTGTCTGTGTGGATGTGAGCAACAGACTGTTGTAATTTCCCTTGGGATCAATAAAGTACTTTGAATTGAATTGAATTAAATAAAATCTTTAAACATAAAGATTACATCCTGACTAAAAACAAAACAGAGCTGTAGGCATTTTCAGCAAACTGTAGCTGTTTTTTCTTGTACTCCCATGCCTGTAGTGTACCGTGGTTTTCTGAAAGTGTAAGCTGTATATTTCAGTTGTACTGTGTGTGTAAAGCCCCAGCTGGACAGGGTTGATGCAGCACATCAGTTTCATGTTAAACTGTATCATCCATATCAATAATGTAAATTCAAGCTAAAGTCCACTGAATAGATGCTGAGATATATCTAACTAAAGTTGAGCACCGACGCACAGACAAACATTAGACTAACTCGTACTACTGGGATTGTCAGTGCTTTAAATACTTCATGAATCTTCATGACATTAATGCAAAAACCACATTAAGGTCCAGTTTTGCCACATAACACTCCTACACAGTGATTTGCACACAAACACGCAGCCTAAAACAACCAAAGACAACTAAAGCGACATACCTTTATCTAACAAATAATGCTAAATCTCTGATGGCTGAGCAGTTTCATTCCTACCGGTGAGCTTTACAGCAGCTCTACTGTTGTATAATTGGCAGGACGTGCTGCTGATCACGGTCAAGTCATTGACCCTGAGGCAAAGGAATGTTTTAAATGACTTCACACAGTCGAGCCGAGGCTGAGGCCGAGGTCACGGGAGGCAAAGCAGAGCAGGAAGCACGTGGGAGGATGTGTGACTTATTAATCAGAGGATGAAATGATAGGATGCTTTAAGTGGAAAATAACACAAATTGACAGAAAAGAAAGATATAATTGAATTACTAAGCCAGAGATTAGACCCCAAAGTGCTCAGAAGGAACCTCCCAACTTTATCCAATGACTAACAGATATCAAGAGTGCATTTCGTCACCACAACTTGAAAAGCAGCATTTTAAAAAAGTGTGAATTTTATGATGACTATAGGTTGAATTTTCAAAGCACACGACGGCTTATCAGGTGCACCATCAGTGACGACTCACCAGAATCCCACCAGGCCGACTTGAATAGGTGCACTCATCCATGGGAACTTCTGAAAAGACCAGGCAGGGAAAAGAAAAACGAATGAGGGGCACAAAAGCAGTGGTGGATTCCCATACTAGAGTGGCCTCATGTCGTCAGGGTTTTTTATTCCTCTGATGTGTGATTACTGAAAAGGAGCCACGTAGTTCCCACCATTTAGCTTCAAAAAATTACATTTGTCACTTTGTGTTTTAAAGGATGAAGCTAATTCAGCAACCTGCCTACCTTCAGAAAGGCCTTCTTCTCCAAGTGGTTCATTAAAAACGGGGGGATAGCTGAAAAGACATTAATAATATAATTCTTCACAACGTATTTTAACTAAAACTGTAAAAAATAAAACAACGTTGGTGGTTTAAAACTTTGCATCTGCTGCCAGAGAGGGATTAAATTAAATTGATGATACACAGACATTCATACCCATTCCTGGAGAAGCCATGAGGATCCTGGAGACCACGACCTGAGAGATCGCCTGCTGTGCAGCTTTCGTCGACTCTCCTAACCTGTTGTCGTTTTCATCTGTTATAGGAATACCATGTTGAAGTTCTCTGAGGGATCAGAGTAGAAGCAAGTTAAACTAGACAAGGCATGTCCTTTACAGCATGCGTGTGAATGCTGACAGCTGAAATAAAATATGAGGTATTTCTAGAAATGCTGGGAGCAGTAATGCACTGGAAAAACTGAGCTGCTTTAGTGCATTACAGAACGGAGCTGTATAATTTAAACCACTGCTATAAATTCAGTGTCAGGAAACACGTAGGAAGTGTAACGGTTTAAGCATTAAATTGTGTTTTATTGTCATCTAACTGGAAAAAAAGGGAGCTGACATTGTAAGTGGACCAGCTGTAAGAAAATGAAGCATCAGTTGAGGGGTAAAACAATATTAACAAAAGTTAAAGTTAAACACAAGCTGAGACAAGGTGATGAAAAAGAGGACAAAGTAAGGTGAGGACAGAGAGAAGCAATGCAGTGTGGAAGTGATGAAATCCAAGTTATTTATCTTCAGCACTGCAGACGACTGCTGTGGGTTTCTGTTAGCTTTATGACTTTTCATTTGTTTTAAATGACTCCTTAAATTATCTTTATTTAGAAAAAATGCACATATATTACCAGGTTCATTTACAAATGAGACCAGCTGATGGTGTTCATTTATAAATACATGCATGTAGTCATGCTGCATGTATTCTGTATTTTGTGTAATTTTATAATTGCAACTGCAGAATCATCTACATATGCAACCTGTGCATTTCTGAGAATGTGGTTTTGGCCCTTTGGGGGTGTCAGAACTTACATTTAGGTATTTCCTTTATTCAGTACAAACAATTTTAGGGTATATACTTATGATTCTTGCTTTCTGTACAATATTTAAAGCTGTCATTAGATGGAAAGATGTCTTTCAATTCAATCCACTCCCTAGATAAGATGATTTATCTTTGTACCAAAGCACTTGACTTGATGAAGGCCTAATGTATTTTTGTAGGTCAAAGAGTGTTTTTGAAACCTCAAAATGCTGTCTATCTCCTTAGCACCTGTCTCATAAAATATATGTCTGAAGAGTTCCATTATTTTAAATGACAGACTTTAAATTTATTATTTGTTATTACTGGACACATTACTGATGTAGACCCAGAGATCGTCCTGTATTTCTCCAACATGACAGCACATAAATCTAGAATCAAACAACTTATGATAAATAGTGTCTGTGTGCATGTAGGTTTGTTTGTAAAAAAAAAAAAAAGATAAACAAGCAAGTACATTTTTGCGGTAGGATTTTTGTAAGTAACCTTACCACACACGTGCTCATGTATTATACTAAATGTACATGTATGTGTGATATGTGGTATTTTGGTTTCTCCCTTCATCCTCCACATGTGTCTGTGTGTATGCATGAAAACTGAACCTCAAAAGGAAAAAGTTTGGATCTATATACAGCCTAACAGGAGAGAATTGAGGGAAAGTTCTTAACAGCCATGAATGAGGAACTGAGGCAGAAATTATGAGTCTTATTATTTTTTTCACAGCGAGCGTTGACAGACTGACCGAGCTGTGCCATGAAGTCGCCATCAGTCGAGCCATGCAGGCACAGTGCGGGTGTCTTTGTATCGTACAGCACAGCAAGATAAAGCTGATAACTGCTAAATAAAACATTACATTTACTATAACTTCTTCACAAAAAAAAGAAGCTTTGGGCCAGTTTTCCAGAGGAAAGCTTTTACTGTGAAGCAGCCACAGCACGAAATGTTCAGCTTGCAGAGCGGCTCAGCGTGGCTGTCCTCTGCTGGGAGGCTGCAGTGGAATCACTAAATGAGAGAGCTGAATGGCCCTCTTGTTGCTTTGGGGCAGAAGTAGAGGGAAAAAAATCCTATTATTTAGTGTGAAGAGGACACTGTCATGTATGAATTTTGTGCAAGAAGTCAAAGATGTGGGAGTCAAATTTTGAAAAAGCACAACGGCAGAGGAGGATCCAAGGTCATGTGAGCAGCGTAACAGACACCAACTGTGAGCTCACAAAAATATGAAAAAAGCACAGAAGTGATAATTCTACTGTATGAGAACAGGTATACAAGACCAATAAATATAAAGAAGATTTACTAGATTAAAGCCATGTGATCACTTTTAAAGTTAAAGCGACGTCTGCAGCTGAAAACTGACTTAATCTGACCTTCATTAAACGTACTCATAGGAATGAACTGATACTGTCGCGTACACTAAAGATCAACCCAATTATGTGTAAAACTGAGTGCTGCCTGTCCCCCTTACCTTTGTCTCATCAGCGGGATGTTGATACAGTTAGCAGCAGCTACAGCGGCGAATGGAACAAACCGTCCAATCAGAGGTGAAACATGCTACAGCAGGAGAGAGGAGGCATAAAAACAGGAGGGAAGAAATTAATCAGCGTGCTCTGCTGCAAAACAGTCAAACCACTTTAACTGTGCAGACCAGTGGAAGCCTGCAGTTGTGGCCCATTATATTTCATATGTTGGACATGAAGGCTTTTGGCCATAAATGAAGCTCTGCAGCACAAAGTTGATTTGAAAGCTGGCAACATGCCGACTACTGAGCATGACCCTGTAATTAATATGGTTCCTCTACGACAAAGAGACTATTTATGCGTGGCTAACTTCACGTCAGCACACCCATGCATCTGAGGTCAATACATTAAAATGAGATGTAGAATGGGGTTAGATGAACTGATACCTTTGTTAGTGCATTTAGTCCTAGAGCGGTGGCAACTGCCCCTGTGGTGGCAGACACATAAGCTGTGCCAAGCTGACTGCGAACAAAAGAGTCACCGGTCACATCACACAAAAATACACTGTCACACACAAGAACTGCTGAATTAAAGGGTTAATGTGTCACTGTGTCGGCGGCAGAACACCTCTCACCTGACTGTGATTGGAGCGTCGCCACTCCTATTGGTGTAATTCACTATTGCGTTGAAAGACTGATTGATCCACTGCCAGAGCACCACAGCCGGAGTTGTTCTGCATATTGACAACAACAAGTCATAAACAAGGACGAGTGGAGGTAACAGAACATAGGAATTTTAAAAGTGTTACTGTACAACTGATGGTTGGATTTTCCAGCCAGTTACAGTGAGACAAAGACTCTGAACCCTAGAAAATGATCGTTTAAAGGCAAGTTGTCTTTAAAAAGAGTGCCAACATGACACCACTCATCTGAGCCAGAAACTGTGAAAACAAAAAAGAATCATCAGATACTCCACTTTCTGATGGTCAGGAAAAATAACTACATCTTAGCTTAAAATTATGACATATCAAATCACTTTATTCCACATGCCATTTAAAAATTTACCAAAAATCAACCATTTATTCAGATTCTATTTTAAAAAAAAAAAGTCTGTGCTCCCCACCACAACTCTGATATATTAAGTATAATTGTGACCAGCAGTCATGTGAAAAAAAACTGTGACTTTTCAGCTAACCTGCAGACTGCTTACACGAAGTAGAAATGAGTCAACAATGCAAACAAATTAAAAAATGTAAGAAATAGAACATCTAAAGTATGCAGAGCCTCCATATTGTCCCAGTGCTGGTTACACACTTCCAAAACTATTGTACACGTTGATTCCAAGTTTTTATAAATACTCAAAGAAATACATCAGGGGTTCATAGGATTAGATTTTTTTTTAATGGATTACTGGGCTCAAACAAATATTTTCCTTGCCAGATGTCACTGTTCAGTAAGAACAAATATTATAACACACATTCTGGCTTGTCATAATAAGAACAGCAGAGGTTTTACCAACAATGTTAACAATGGCTCTATTCTGTTCATGTTTCCCAGTAAGCAATGACAGTGACAGCGAGCCAGCAGGCACAATAATAGCACAGCACCCTGAAACTGAAGCAGTCTGCTGTGAAAGGCTGTAGCAGCAGCAGGGAGGCTTTAATAACTGCTGTCTGTATCAAGTGTAAGCTTGGGCGTTACAGTCACATAGTTTGATAGTAAAACCGTCTCATACAAGTTCGTACTTGTAAAATGTCATCATGCAGCCGGTGATCGTCATGTTCATTGGAACCTGCGCTGACATTCGGCCAATCAGGATCATCTTCTCTCCAGTGTCGGGATGGAAAGCTGAGTCAAAAACATATTTGGCTCTCCACAGTTCATCCTCTGTCAGCCCCGGAGAGACGACACCTTGCCTGCAAGACAGTAAATGTGACACGTGGAGCAAACTGCATGTTTAACATAAGCACCGGATGTACACAGAGCCGCTAAATTACCTGTAATCAGTGATGATTTTGTGTGCGTGTGCTAGTTGTTCATTGGTGAGCAGGATGTTCCTGGGATCTGTGACGGTGAAGAAATGTTTAGCCCGACCTATGAATGTGCTCTGGTCCCACCGGGGCTCCTTGATGTTTATGGAAGTGGATAGCTCTGCTGCCATGTTTATCTGGGGGGAGAAAATGTTACAATAATCACGTCAGGTTTAAGCATTTTCAGTAACCATGTTCTGGATTAAATACATAGAGGCAGTGATAACAGACTAAGACAAACGTAAAGCACAAGTTCTCCACAGCAGAAGTTAGAATAACTGACTTGAATTCAGCAGACACTGACTGATACTCGTCCAGGAGTTCAGCACCCTGCCCCAGCACTCACCCAAAGAGTTACATCCCTTCAGTCCTGATTTCTTTCACAGACACAAGTCAGTGAATAACAAAGCTCTTTTCTCCACTGCCATGCTGCTAATTCAGCATAACGTTGCTATGGTGATGGCTGGCCTGACACAAGAGTTGTGAAGCGCTAAATTGCAAAGCCCCTATTATGGGCACACACCGAACCCCAAACTGTGTCTGAAAAGCAGTTCTTGGAAAGTGACAAAGCTCTCTGCATGTTTACACTGTGAATGGCTACAGAGCTGAAGAACTATTTTTCTTATTAACAAATTAGCCGAGCAAAGCACAGGTGACAGTAATATGTGGCTAACACTAGTGATTGTATTTAATTCCACTGTATTTATCCATTTGCTTGGCCTGCTGTTTTGCATTGACTGGATATATAATTTTGCTCAGTTTTCTCTTTTGCCCTTTTGCTATTATAGATCTACCTCTTTTTTCAGCCTAGACACATTATACCTGAGCTATCTTATTCATCTGAGTATCTTCACATGTTTTAATCCTCGTCTTTTTCTCCATGGTATTCTTACATGGTATTAACTTTTTCCTCTCTGCAGGTATTTCTGGTTCTGGAGCTGCACAGGTCTGACCTGCTGCTACTGATCCCACTGATATGTCCAGTTTTAATGTTCTCTTGTTTGTTATCTGTTTGTTTCTACTCTTTTCTTGCTTCCCTTGACCTCACCCCAACTGGTCAAGGCAGACAGCTGCCGTCCCTGAGCCTGTATCTGCAAAAGGTTTCGTCTTGTTCAAGGGGAGTCAACGCTCTCCACTGTCACAAATATGCATGCTCATGAGGAATCCTTGGATTCAATGGGTTTTCCATGCGTATTTTTGTTGTGTCTGAACCTTAATTTTGAATCAGTCAGGAAGGGTCTTGAAGTTAAAGTTTAATTTAGTCAAGTAAAGTTGTATTTTTTATCTAATTTTGCAGGGTTTTAAATACAATGTTTAAATTACTTTGGTAAATTCACATTATATATAACACTGTAGGGTCTTAACTTAAATTTTTAAACTTGTAAAGTAAATTTCAATCTTATTTTGTACTGGAACCAATTCACAAGTCATCTCAAGGCACTTCCTATTCTAAGGTCAAGACCTTACAATATTACATAACAGCGAGAACCCCACTGATTACCTTTGAGCAAGCACTTGGGTACACTGGAAAGAAAAAGCTCCCCTTCGACAGAAAGAAATATTCCATTCAAACTTTACGCATGTATTATCCAACAGTCTGGAACCAGATTGCACTGGCTTGCACTGTCAAGCACACCAGCGTTGAGGATGTGCATGCAGCATTGTTCCCAGTGTGTGGGTCCCTGTAACCCAGTCTGATCTGGTTTTTAACCATTTGTTCCTTGCTCCAGATACACTGTGGCTGCTGCTGCTGCTGCTGCGAGGGCAGGGACGCCTAAGTGCAGCGAGGACATGCAGCTGCATACCTGAAGCTGCACCGAAGATGGCTGCTGGATGGATGGGCGACACAGGAAGAAGGAAAAAAGTCCTCTTTTCTTAGCTGGCGGCTGTGTAGTAGCTGCAGAACAGGCGTGCGGTCTCTTTAAATTGAATTAAACTCAATGGGGTTCTCACGAGACGGCAACATATACACCCCTCCTTCTCTGAGCTTGTCCAATAAATCAGTGTGCGAGTTGCACAGAGGTTGCAGGGCACTTCTTGCAGCAACCACCCCTGTCGATAGCACAAATATGGGGATAAATCTCTAATAAATGCGGCTGAACTTTGGACTGACACGGCCTTTGATCTATCAACCCTCGGCTGCATCTGCCCTCACTCTCAGCCAATCAACGGCGGCCTGCGTGGCTACACATTAACCTGCAATTCAAAACAACTCCTCTCAATCAAAGACAAAAAAACCCCCAAAAAACTACACGCAGCACCTGATGGCACATTGTAACCCCTGCTCCTGTTAAACCTGACATCTATCACACGCTGCTTTCCTGTGTGTGTGATCAGAGGGTAAACATACCCTGTGAATGGACACGGTGTATTGTCCAACCCGACTTGGACCAGTCAAATCTGGACTGTAACTGGAGGTGTGTGTGTGCATCTGATAGCACCAGTGAATAAATCAAACCTAAACCAAGGCATGAAATTAGAGTATTGTTATTTTTAAAACGACTAAAGGCATCAGTCAAGCCCGACAATTATCCAGCTGTGCGCCCCAGATTCAACTAGTATCAGCCTGCCACATCCACACATGCAGCAGGCGTCTCCAGGAGCACAACTGTCTGCACGCTGTTCCCCCCGATTTGACACCCACAAGCCGGTCTCTGGGATCTACGTGGGTCCGTTTTACAAGATCAGAAAATGCGTGTCCGGGTTACTCACTGCACTGTGGGCTCCGGCGGTCCGCAAGAGGTGTCCCTGAAAGGCTGCAGCCAGCTAATTTTCATGCAGCAGCGTCAGCACAGCCAGAGAGCGCACAGAGGCACATCCCCCAGTGTCAGGAGCCTCACCGAGAGAGTAAAAGTCCTGCCAAGACTCGCACTGCAAAAACACAACCTCACAATGACGAGCGTTAAAAAAATGCATGCAAATGAGCATGCACAATTATCTGCTGCTCTTCTTTTAAAGCGATCTAATCTTAAATGAACACCCACAGTGAGAAAACGAGCCTCGGTTCACTTGCTCCTTTAAGTCATGCCTTTATTTTCTGCAGCGCACATCCTTCGGTGCTCAGTGCATTGCCGCTGACTTGATATACAGACAGTAAATCATTAATATCTGGTAAAACTTTGCAGGATTTCCACACACGCGACCCTGTGCACAAGAAACGCACATTTACGGGCATCTTATGAGAAAGTAAATGTCCCTTAGAGCAAATTTCTTCGGTTCAGATTATATGCAGATAAATAATGAACAAATGAGATAAAAACATCAAACAAAATCTTAAATTGTATGGCTTGGACTGACATACTGCAAACCAACAGCCTTGTCCTTTTCATCTTTGAAAAGACAAAATAAAACTAAATAAAATGTTGAATGACATAACAAAAATAGTTCCCTGTTCACATTCCCAGTAAGGCTGACTGTCACTGTGGTGTTTATCAGAGCTGATCATCAGCTCAGATTTTGGGTGTCTGTGTCCATCTAGTGGTGATCAGTGAGAGCTGTGGGGAATAATGCCACAAACTGTCCCCGTGGGAAATTAATGACGAAGCAACTTCAGTCTTTATTTTGTACAGCTGTGTCTGCAAAACATTGAGTTGTTTCTTTTACATCTGATGTCATGTTGACCAGTATTGCCTACTTAAATGAATTACATTAACTCCCATAAGAGACGGCAGGAAAAAGAGCTACTTCCACTATTACAGGGTATAAAAAAGAACATAGTCTGTCAGTGCCATGTGATAAAAATCAAATACAAAAGTGCAAAGAGGACATTTCTGACGTTTAACCCTATCATCTCACTTCACAAAATAAATTACAGTTGCGCTTCAATTACAAAAAAGAAGAGTTCACATTATACGTACTGCAACTTTTGCTCTAAGGCCATGCCAAGTGAAAGATGCAGCTTATATACTGTATATGGTAATACACTGTGGTCATCATTAACACCCTAATACAAAGATTACTAACATTTAGTCATTATTCTCAGCATTAGTTCATTGCCTGACAAACCAGCAGGTATTACAACAGTATAGTTAATAGTAGCAATCATTTGTAGCAATTAAAACATCATGCACAGAGAGAAAAGAGTTGAAAGAACAGTGGTGTTGAGCTAGATGTGACAGTTTCCATTTTATTGTGATTATGGCACACAATTTTGGGGAGTTTGAATGCTTATTTTCTCAAGCCTCTGTGCAGCCTGTTACCATTCTCACCAGTGATTTTTACAGGAAATAGTCCGGCGTACGCCGCGTCACATGGGGCTCTCCTCTGCGTGGTGCAGGGTCAAATTGTAGGCTAAAAATAAAAACAAAGGGGAGGACCAGTTATCAACACTCACTTTGGATAATTATGATCACTTACAATTAGAGTAATTCATAAAAATATATATTTTAAAAATATTTTTATATGATCAAATAAGGCCAAGTATTTTTAAAGAAAGTGTCTGGAAAGGTAAGAAAAAAACTTTGATATAAATATATATAGAAAAAAACTTTACTTACAAGGAGTATTTCAATGTGTCGTCAAGTTCCATGATTGCTGCCTGGTTTCCACAACGATAACAATAGTTTGGTGCACTGAAAATTGTCACTACATTGCGGTCGTGGCACCAATTATAGCCCTATATCAAGAGATTAGTTGCATGTTATCAATTCTAAAGTCACAACATATCAAAACAGCAGCAGCCAAGGAGAAAACAGAATTACTTTCAGCAAGTTAGCAAAGTCAAGAGTACCTCCATCACCAGCTGGTGGGCTCTTGAAACCAAAGTTAGGCCGTTAGCGTGGTTGAAAGTCTCGGAAATGTCCTGCCCGAATGTGTAACCAGCACCACGGGGAGAGATGCCCCAGCCACCACGGTCATCTGGGTCTGACCATAACAAGTCACACATTGGACCCTAAAACATGGAGGAAACATCAGTCTTGCTTAGCTTGCCAGTTTTATTTAATATGAAGAGGTTACAGTTTCAGCATACTGTATATTAGCTACAGGCTTTATGATGAAGTTTCTTTACTATACATGATTAGCAGAATTAACTGGATGTACAGTTGTTGAAAGAAACCATGCATCTACATTGATCACAGAAAAGTATTTTACCTGAATGCTTCCTAAACATCCATATGTCATAAAAGTACATTTGAAAAAAAAAGAAGTCAAATATCTAATTGTTGTGAATTTATATGAACTGTGTGCACCTCATGAGGAACCTCCTGCAAGCGATCCAGCGCTCTGATGTGTTCCAGTGTGTCTATTGAAGGCGATAATCCTCCATGGAGGCAAAAAATCTAAAAAAAGAAAAAAGAAATTAGGAGGAAATAAATGATAGAGTCCCTCAGTCTATGTATGATGTGAAACGTCACATCTGAGGACACAGCCTTACCTGGTTATCTACCAGCGCAGTAAGGGGCAGATAGTCAAACAGGTCTGTGAAGTACTTCCAAACATTGGCATTTCCATATTTCCTTAAGCACTCATCGTAAAAACCGTACACTTGTGTGATCTGTCTGCTCTCGTGATTCCCTCTGAGAATTGTGATTCGTTCGCGGAACCTTACCTACAAAGAAAAACACATTTATAAACAAAATGCAGTGATAGTACTAATTTCCAAAGTCACTCGTTAATTTATCACAGCATCAGTGGCAAGATGTCACTTTTTTACCTTAAGAGAAACCAGGAGTGTGACTGTCTCCACAGAGTAGTAGCCTCTGTCCACATAATCTCCCATGAAGAGGTAGTTAGTGTCTGGAGACCTCCCACCAATCTTAAACAGCTCCATGAGGTCATGAAACTGTCCGTGGACGTCTCCGCAGACCGTCACTGGACATCTCACCTCTTGTACATTGGACTCTTTTGTCAAAATTTCCTTGGCCTGGAGCAGGGAACCAAGAAAACACAAGAAGAAACTGGTTAACAGGTCTAACACAGTGTGGTGCAGAGTGGGAGTGCACAGTGGGCAGGTACTGTAAACAAATCTTACTCAAGGCAAACACTTCTCATATTATGCAGCATACACCAGATTATCACACAGTTTGCTGTGGCTGTGGCAGTGCTCTCCTGTGGTGAAGAGGTACCAACAGTGGGCGTAGCTTGGGAAAACATGTTTGCAGGCATCCCCCTCCATCTTCTTGGCGAGTGCTTTCCTTCAGAAATGTACTGCATGCAGCTGCAGTCAAATGGTGCGCTCCAAAGCGAGGCCACATGCAATAACTGAGAAACAGTCCTACTGTTTAGGAGATGTTAGCATGCAACGGTCCGCTAGCATTGTAGAAAGCTAATGTATGGCAGTGCGCAAGCCTTACCTTTTCGCAGAGGACTTTGACCTGATTCTCTGAGAGCTGCTTGCACTCGTTCAGTTGTTCAATCCATCCGTCCAACTCCTTGGTGAATGACTTGTCGTCCATGCCTGGTTTGCCGTCAGCTTAGCGAGCCGAGCAGCTTTGAAAAAACACCAAACACCTCAGGGAAACCTCTGGCTATATCGGTGTCCCGGCTACGCTACGTCCTAGCAAGCAGTGTGGTCACAAGCAGCGAGTGTGTGTGTGTGTGTGTCTGTGTGTGTGTGTGTGTGTATGTATGTGTACTCCGAGGAAAACCAATGAGCCAGCAGCCCCTGCGTCCCTGCAATTTGGTGGCGACAAAAGTGTTTAGTTCACGTGAGGCAGAAATTCTTGTGGTGGTACCAACAAGGTCACTCAGTTAGCCGTTAGCATCTCACAGACGTACGAAGTAGCTCATCAACAAATCATATTTATTGCTACGTCATCGCATCCTGAGCGGGCATTTCAAGGTGGATTTCCTTTTTTAAATGTCAAGTTTATTTAGTTTTTAGTAGCCAAATAATGCTAGTTTGGGTGTTTATTTTAGCTCATTCTATCTTTCTGTTATGTTTTCTGCCTGAATGTTATTTAAAAGTTGAACCTACTGACCCGCCACCTGCTGGACGGAACCGGTGGGAACAGGGCCAACGGCTGAGCAGCAACCGTTACAGGTTAGCTAAGTGCTGGGTAGCTACACCTCACTAACATCCCACCTGAAATACCTCAAATACTCAAAATAGAGGTAAATAAAATAACATCTACCACAACGCTTGTGACAGGCGATAAAGAGGGCTGAAAATTTCGCATAAGAATCTTTAAATAAGGCGTTGAGTTGTGTTATGTATTGGTTTCTGACTGACTACCTTGTGTTTGCATTGTGTACCGTTCATTTATTCACATTTTTAAACAAACAAATGAAAAACAATATAGTCTTCCACTATTAAAACCCAGTAATTTCATTCAATTTTCTGGTAGTTAATTTTTTTAACTGTTTTTTTTAATACATGAAAATGTCAATAAAGTTCGGCATTTCTAGTTTAAAAAAAACTAACTGTAAACAACCATAACCATTCTATTTTATTTGAAAGAAAATGTTAATTTTTTTTCCAGCAGCATACTTGGCTGATGCAAACATACAAAACCCCAGAAAAAATACAGTCGAGCTATTCCTGATATGTGTATTAAATGTGGGTTGGAAAAAGGCACACTTTACCGCTACTATAGGCAGTGCACTGAAATAAAACAGTTCTGGACAGCTATGAGAGAGCATGTTCAGGACATTATGTCTATATAAATAATACTACACCAAAAACTCCTCTTATTGGGCATGTTACCCAGCCAACTTTAACATTAACAGCCTGAAATTGATTAAAAGAGCCATAGCTCTATCATGGAAAAAATGGCCAAGTGTAGGTAGATAGATTTCAGACACATCTATGACCTATTTTCCATTAGAAAAAAATTACAGATGCCATAAAAGGAAACAATAACTCCTCTAAACCATCTTCATGGCCTATCTAAAGCCAGCACACTTTACACAGATGGTGGAAATACCTGCCGAAATATGAGTGGCCTTCTGCAGTGCCCAAATTGATCAAAGAGCCACCCAACATTTGTATACTGACCTGGGATATACCTGCATCCTAACTGATATGTCCAAATTTTATTGATTAAATATCCTCATTTACCCTTTACTTAAAAAAAGTTTAAATTATAAAAAAATATTTTATACTATTTAATTTTGGGAGTAGGGGGTAGACTTGACTTTAAGTGTATTGTACTTCTAAGTGTCCATGTCTGGATGTACACATGCGTAAATGTTTATTTATTCTGGTTCAAATCAATAAGGTATTGTTAAAAATTGCAATTGTAAAAACATTCCCATTTAATACTGTAAATATATTCTAAATGAGATACACTAACAGTTAGATAAAGAAAAATCAGTTCTGTAATTTTACAAAGATTTAGTTAAGTGAGAGATGTACACTTAGAGAGGTTTTCATAACTAAATGTTCAATGAATGTGTTTTCATCACTGTGCAATGTCTATAAGCATTGGTAGTTTGTCAAAATACAGCTTCTATCTATCTATCTATCTATCTATCTATCTATCTATCTATCTATCTATCTATCTATCTATCTATCTATCTATCTATCTATCTATCTATCTATCTATCTATCTATCTACACACATGTAGATACTAACATTGTTATGAGTAAAAGTCCTACATTAAAAATGTTATATAAGTTGAAGCAAAAGTGCCCCATAAAGACATCCCCATATAAGCAGTGTTTTGTTGTAGATGAACTCTTGAATCTTGATTGAGTCAAATATGTGGGTAGTCGTATATATTTTAATGCATGAGCCTGTAAACTTTGTAAATTATTTGATGTGTCTTACTTCTTTACCATTTTTTTAAATGGGCAGTTGCTGGGCAAACAGATTATCAAGACCTATAGCTCAGGTCCATCAACTTGAATTCAAAATGTTAAATAAATTCTTTAATTAAGAAAATACCTATTCGCTTGGCGGATGAAATTTTGAACTTTAAAGCACTTTTAAACCTACGGTCTATTTAAGGTATACACCTGTCAGAATGCGCCGCACAGGAAAAACTACATTACCCACAGCTAGACGTCTTCCGTTCAAGTACACATGCGCAGTCCGTTGTTCTACTCTGGACAGCTGTAGGAGAAAATGGCAGCGTTCATGCTAGGACAGCAGGTAAGACATTCAATTGTATTTGAAGATTTTAATCATTTTGTAGTAAATATCACGGATATTTTCATAGCTTTAAAAATTGTATTAAGTATTATATTCGTTTTGGTGAACAGAAAGTAACGCTAAATGTGCATTAAATTCACACGAGGCATTGCACTTGAATGACTGCTAACGTGTTAGCCTACTAGCTAACTGTCTTTAACGTCAATGGTACAAAGCGTGCCAGAAGTTCATCAGCTCAAGTTTTGGTATCCCTGTATTGAAATCAAGCATCTTCACTTTTGTAGGCCCGCCAGTTCAGCACGTCTGTGGTCAGGCCTGCAGCAAAACTGGTTAAGGTAAATACATTGAGACTGCGTAGAGCACAACCGTTCATCAACGTATTTTAACAGGAATAGCAGTTGTTTCGTTCAATGCATTTAGTTTATATTTTTGTGCATATCCTTCTAGCCTCCAATCCAAGTGTATGGAGTCGAAGGCCGTTATGCCACTGCTCTGTTCTCAGCTGCCAGTAAGCAGAACAAACTGGACCAAGTGGAGCAGGAGCTGGGGAAAGTGTCTGTAAGTCATAAAGCAACTCACTGAATTTCGGTTTAATGGTGTAGATGCCAATGGTTAATATAAATGGTGTTTTGATTAACATTTCATGTCAAGGTGAGGTGGATACGGTTTTGTATTTTCATGACATCATGAAATATCTAAATGTGTATACCTGAAAAATGAAGCATTGTTCTAAGGATTGGATCAGTACCAATATTTGATAATCTAAGCACTTTCCACCTAACCTAGTTTTCTTCTATTACATACATTTAGTCAGTGCTTGCCATTTGCCATCTTGTTTTTCAGGCCCTAATTAAAGACCCCAAGATTTCCAGTGTTGTAATGAATCCTCATGTAAAGCGCAACCTCAAACAGAAGGCCTTCAACGACGCTCTTGCAAAGGCTAAGGTTTCACCCATCACCGTCAACCTCATCAGTAAGTTATTATTACAATTGCTAAGTGACTGCATTGCTGCTTTGTGTTTGACCTCTATGTTAGCATGGTGTTGTCTTAATAGCTAAGCAGCCCATAGTAGGTTTTTTTAAATGTATGTGTAGTGTAGAGTTTGTGCATGTCCAGTTACATTTGTCAGCATGGTGAATAATATGATCATAAGACAGTAGTCCACCTGGACACACCAAATACAATGCACCTACACTACAAAGCTAGTACTACAAACAGGCCAAAGTGAGGAACATGTTTCACACGCAGCTGTTTTTACATTTTGCTCATAAAAAACAGCATGGAAATTAGGGATCAGATATGTTTTTTTTCAGGGCCAATATCAGTTACTTGTAGGTAGGAAAACTGATATCTGATATTTGACTATAAAATCTTGGTGGTCAAAATTTAGAATAGTGCAAACTCCAGTCTAAGCTATTATTCATGACATGTCAGATGGTACTGCATTATTATGTTATTGTCTTGGAAATCGAATGCAAAAAGCAGAGAAAAAGAAAAATCTGCAAATGCTCAAAATTGGATCTGATAATCGGCCAAGCCAATAATTATTCAACCTCTAATGCAAATTATTCACATTTTACAGTTTTGTTAACTCTCAGAAGTGGCATGCAGCTGTATCATGAGCATACATAAACATGAAATGTTTTGAAATTATTGCCAAAATGTAACCAGTTGAATTGAGCAGACTTGGGTTGAACAGTATACACAAATCCTTTTCTGTTGCTAAAGATGGCAGTCGCAATTTAAATTAAAAATAAATAAATGTCTTATGCAATCTAATTCAGAAAACTGTTTTTGCCTAATTTGTCTTTCTTGGCTAAAGAGATAAGAACTCTTATTCAGTGTGACTACAGTAGCATTTTACAGTTGCTTTGCACATTTTTTGTCCCCAGATATTTATGGTATGTTTGAAAATAACTTTCAACTGGCCATCTGTAAACTGCTTTTCAGACAAACCAAATGGTTTGGTCAACATTGGAAAGCTGCATTGGTGTTGATCACAAGATAAATATAGGAGCGTTTGTGTCACAATGTAATTAACTGAAAAAAATACATAGAACTAGTTGGATAAAATCTGACATTATCTGTTGATTTTGAACTGATTTAACGCAAAGCCACACTGTTCTCCACTCAAAACTATTAGTTGATAACGTAGAGAAACCAATGTAGTGAATCGTGCTCAAACGTAACTTCTTTTTTTCTTCAGATGTTTTGGCTGATAATGGTCGTCTCACTCTAACTGGTGACGTTATCAGTGCTTTTGGCAAGATGATGAGTGCACATCGTGGAGAGGTCATCTGCTCTGTCACTACTGCTCAGGTATAAAATGGATGGACATGTGAGATATATTCCAACGCTTCAAAACTGGCTACCTCATATAAACAGTCCCTATTACTATATGATTTGTATATCTGTATTTGTGTTTGTCTTTAACCTGTAAAGCGTCTTTGAGTTTTGAAAAGGGCTCAATAAATGCAACATATTATTATTTATATGTATATATCAGTAAAGTTAATAATTACAATATTTTTCCTATAGCTGTAGTGTACAATCACCCAATAAATGTTTTTATGTTTCAGCCATTGGATGAAGCAAACCTTGCTGACTTGAAAGTAGCTCTTAAGGGCTTTCTTCAGAAGGGTGAAACTATCAAGCTGGAAACAAAGGTACAGTTCCAATGCATGATCCCAGAAACCTACAAATCACCATTTTACAGTTGCACTTTATTTCAGTCTTAGTCTGGTGACAGTTATGGTGAATCACATGAAGGTAATGATTTCTGACTCCTCTGTATTTTCAATTTGTCTCCTCTTCACAGTCTGATTCTTCCATCCTGGGTGGCATGATCGTCAGTATTGGAGACAAGTATGTGGACATGTCCACCAAAACAAAGATCCAGAAGCTGACCAAGCTCATCAAGGAAACTTAAGTCCTGTGGACTTAATTTTGAAAAGATGACCAGGGCTTATAAATGTATATTGCTACCTGCTCCGGCACTGTGGTTGCTCCATAAATCCAGTGTTTGTGCTTAAGTTCATATAGATGTTAATAAAAACTACAAAAATTGAAGAATGAGTTTTGTTGTCTTTTTATGGTTGGTGCCATTGTCACATTTGTATGCACATATTTCCTAATGATTGTCAGTAATAATGTAGGATAGACCCAATAGCATGTCATCATTATTAGTAGTTGATAGAGTAAGTAAAGGTTTGAAGCAATTTGTATAGATGCTGCAGTGCTGTCAGTTTAGAAACGTGGTTCTACTGTAACCAGAGGTCAACGCTTAATCATCAGGTTGCTTCTTTGTTTCGTATGATCTTAATTTTGCTGAACCTCATTGCGTCACATGGCTCTGCTTCTACGTTTCCTGGAAGCTTTTTTGCGCATGCGTGGTAGGCGTTCACTGTTTTATTAATTTTTTTTCGGGCGAAGATGGCTGCCACTCTCATCTAAACCTCTGCGTAAAGGATTAACTGTGCATGAAATAGGCAGCAGAAATCACAGCCCCGCTTCAAGACAACACCGACAGACGGCAGGGCGCAGTTTGTGCAGCGCCTTCTCAAAGATGTTGTGGTTGCCAGAGAAGGGAAATGGATACGATTCGAAATTAACCCTTCCCAGTCCAGCATCCAACAACAAATGAGGTACGAATTGTTCATTTTACGCTCTTAAAATAGTGCAGCAGTGGTCGGCAGTAACCATTTAGATAATTGTTTGTGCAGGTCGTATTATTTGCATATTATAACTGTATTCCAACCCGCTTGTTCTTGTCATCACTTGTGTTTTATGTTGTAATGCGAAAAGGCCTGTTTGCTCCACAAAAAGTAAGCTGCTAAAACTGCCTATTTGGGTGTATGTTTGTAAGGATACTCGTTACCTTTCTATCTAATATTTATATTTCTCTGCACCCCAACAGAAAATGATGCATCAAGTGACCAGCAGCAGCAGTGACTATTGTATGAGTGGATTGGCAGAGGACTGTCACCCTGCCAGCCACTTTGATTTATGTAGCACACAAACCCACAAATTCTATCCCTCTCCGACAAACCCTGGTTTGCAGCTGTCCCTTGCTGGTCTTGCCCCTTTGCCACAGGGAATGCACAAAGCCATGGCGTGTCAATTGCACGACGTCCAGAATGACTTCCAGCCACAGACAGTGAGAATCAGGGGCAGTGAGGCTCTTGGGCCCGACGGCTCAAAGAAGAAAAAGGGCATAGTGAAATCAGGGCGGAGAGGGAGGCCATCAGGGACCACGAAGTCAGCTGGATACCGTACGAGTACCGGACGTCCTCTTGGGACAACGAGAGCTGCTGGTTTCAAAACCAGCCCAGGGAGGCCCCTGGGAACCACCAAAGCAGCAGGATATAAGGTGAGCCCTGGCAGGCCTCCCGGCAGCATCAAGAGTCTCTCTCGGCTCAAAAAACTAGAGTTTGGTTGTGACGCCAACAAGAAACTTGACTTTAGCAACTGCAGTGTTCCCAAGAAACTGGACTTCACTAGCTGTGATGTTCCACCTTTTCCGTACACCATGATGGAGAAAAGAGACCTATGTGAGCCCAGTGGCAAAGTGGATGAAAGCAGCGAATAGCTCTGCAGTGGACTCCCCAGTGTTTGAAAAACATTTGGCTGCATGAGCAAGAGGATGCGGAGGAAAACATTTCTCAAATGTTGGCAGGAAGAACTTTTTTTCTATTTAGAAAGGCTCTGTCTGACTTTTAACTGTACAGTTTGACATTGTCATCATCCTCTCACAATAAACAACTGAATTAAAAAGGATGGTTTGGCAGAGATGCATGCATATAAATGAATCATACCAATCAGTGTAGGCAAAAAACAAAAGTATTTATCAGTTTGTGGTTCACACTTCACTGGAGAGTTCTCTTTATTCCCCCAAAGCAGTTTGTTTCTCTGAGTTGTGACATGCTGTCACTCAAACATTTCTATGGCCTGGGTCTTGTGACATTTTCTATGCTCAAACATTTTTGGTACAGTCAATCAAATCAATTTCTTCCTAAGCATAATTATGTAAATGTGTGGTTGTCCTATATGTGTTGTCCAATATGTTTTACTTTTGTGACATAATCCAGCATCTTATCTAAAGTGGGAACATTGCAATCCATTTTTATTAGCTTGTACTGTCAAAGCTCAATGCATAATATCCTTTCGGACACAATATCTGTTATTTCTGCACTTTGTAAATATAGTTTTGATCATGTAAAAGCCTGTTTTCACCCCCAACCTTGATAAGCACTTCCAGTTTTACATGTATGTTGTTATACTGATCACTAGAGGAAAAAAAATGACTTCATAAAATGTTTTGTGGAATATGTAATAACTGCTAATGTTCTGTATGTGAAACCAAAATAAAAGAGAGAAAATGCCTTTTTCACATAACTATTTTCTGTCACATCGAAAAGCATGTAATTCTCTCTGCTGACACCAGAGGGCTTGTGTCCCCAGACAATAGTTATCACCTTGTAATAATGCCTTTATTTACACCTAGTTAAATTATGGCGTGCTGACATTTATAGTCCTGCATTTTGGGGGTTTTCTTACATAAATGCTATACAGAACAATTGGTTTAAAAGACAGATGAGCCGTGTTTCAATGCAAAACGCTTGTACAGCTGATCTCACAGGGCGCTGGATAAGTTACCTTTCGATCCTATGTGGTGTTTCTACAAAATCACTCGCCAAAAGAACGTTCAAGAAATGAACCCCGTGCAGATCTGAGCTAAAAATCCTGTCATATGTTTTTTAAAACGTGCACAGAGGAGTAAGCTCATCTGCTGTCAGGTCGGCATGGAAGTGGATGGTCTTTGTTTGATCTTTAAGGACTGGCCCACTGCGGCGAGCCTATTGTGCGTAAAGTTTGCGCGTTTCTGGATGTGTTTCGGTTTGATTTATACCAAATCCTCAGTGTTATATGAGGACAAGCTGGGAGACGACCGCGGGGAATCGTGGCAAACCTCGGTTTTACGCACGCTCATAGCCACACGGACTCACCCCGTCTTTATCTTATTTTCCTGAGCGCCTAGCGGCCTGTTTCCTCATGTGAGAGCACTGAGCAGAGGCAACATGGCGCACGGAGTTTGGTTCGGCCGGAAAGGCCGTGTGCTTATGGGCGCACTGCAATCGCCTCTGTTCTGTCGATCTCCCTGCTGCTGCACACAGACACACAGGTTTGGGTCAGTTGTGAAGTTAAACAATGGACAGATGGGCACAAATGAAACAAATATCCAAAAACGGGCCATTCATTTATATGTGATTTAAGCTGATATTATCTACCAGTCACTATTATAAACTTCACCTGGATGCACAATCACGTGCACGTACATATGTGTGTGTGTTTGAGTGCGTGCGTGTACGTGTGTGTGTTCGGAGGGTGAGTGTCACGGCCCTCTGCAGACGGGGGGTTGGGTAGCAGTGCCGATTGGTTGCTGCTCACCAACACAGTCAGTCTGGGCTTGTTTTAACATAACCGGGGGCACTTCGACAGCAGGCAAAAATCATGTAGTAAATAAGCCACCTTGGCTGTTAGGGGACCGGTTATGGCACACTGAATTTCGCCGCTGTGAGCTGGTGCAACGTAATGGGGATTTTCTTGTTATTTTGTATCTAGTGTGACAGTTTTTTTTCAGAGGGCCGCCGCTGATGAGGCGATGAAGTGCCGAGAATGAGAGCTGTGCCTTGGCCTACTACTAGTGCTGCTGCAGCTGGGATTGTGCAGATCTGCTCTCACAAACCGAGAAAAACACTCGCTTTGTGCCACATTCTCAAAGATCCGCTGTTGGTTTCACGGTGACCGACCCCCAAATGGTGAGTTTTTCACGTTTTTCCACGTGTTGGTGGTGTGTGGTGAACTTGGTGCCGATCAGCTCTTTTTTTGTGTGAGTTAATAGTAGCTTCCTATGTCGGTGTGCGGCTGTAGCTTGTTTGTGTGAGCCACTCAGTGTTTCTGTGATGGCTCAGTGTCACCACCTCTACTACAGCCTCAGCGCTCCTCCATTGACTGTACGAGTCAGCGATCGCCATGACCCGCGATCATCAGACAAAGCGGCGCTATTTTCTAATAATTTGTGAATGAAATTTGTGGACGGCTGTGTTTTGGTGTTTTGTCTTGTGCCGTCCGACTGGCCTCTGGAATGGAGGCCATGCAATGTCGGCTTATTGGTGTGTGTATGTGTGTGCGCACAGTCCATGGCTGGTGTGCTCTTTTCATAGGTTTCTGTCCGACTGGATTTTGTTTACGAACTGTATCTATGTCAGCATGCTTTCTGCTCTTGTATATTAGGCTACACAAGCCTCAGTAGCACCCACAGACTGTATTTAAACTTCAATGGCACACTTCCCTCATCTGACCCTGCCTCTTTTTTTATTTGACAGGCTAAAGGCATGACAACATGAATCAGTCATACAGACCGGGTCTTAGGGTTGGCTCAGTGTTTGGCTCAAACCAGCCAGAGCTGAGGCCCCGCAATGGTCTTGTGAGCACTTCTTACGGCAACCAGTGTGGCATTGTCAAGCGAGGATTAGACCAGTCGTCGGCTGTGCAGTTGCCATCCTCCAGCCTCAAGCAACCTGCTTTACTTGGGTACAGTCAGCCTGACCGGTCTCACAGCTACAACTCGCTGAGGAGGGTGCAGGACAACAGACCTGACTCAGAGAGGGACCTCTATCCTCGCAACAACCTGCACTGTGCAAGCCCAATCAGCGACGATGATGATGATGAGTTTGAGGCACCTTCAGTCCAGCTGCCTCCTTCTCCGAGCAATGAGGACTTGGAGCCTTTTGAGACTCTTCAGGACGTGAGCAGAAATGGCTTCTCCCCTCACAGTTCTGACAGCTTTGAGCGCTGTTCCCCCATCCCGAATGGTTACCTGCATTTTGAGTCCACACTGTTTGACAGCAGTGACATAAAGGAGGAGGATGAGGATGGAGAGCACGATAGCAGCGAGGAGCTTGTGTCTTTTCACCACTCCCCAAAACAGAGTCAGGACCGAACTGAGGGCAAGTCCTCGTGCAACTCAGGGGTGGACAGTAGAACATACAAACCTACAGTCTTTAATTTAATGTCCAAAACTATATCTGAACTCAACCCCACACTAAGCCCCAGTGCACTGCCCGAAATCACTATGAGAGATGGGTGGAGCTTGGACGAGGAATCTGACAGTGATGGTGAACTCATTTCTCCGGTTGACCCTGGACTTATCTCACCAGCTGGCACCAACTCTAATGTGAGTCCGAATCATCTGGAATACTTTGCAACTTTTTTAGTAAACAAAGTCCAATAAGTTTATCCAGGTTATGTATTTCTCACAGCAGAAAACTAATACCCTGAGTAATAATTAAGCATATCTGTAAACTTGGGCACTTGTACACTTGTCTGCCATCCTCAGTACAGTTTTAATGAGGTTTCAGAAATGAATTGTACAATGATAGACTGAAAATTTTAAAATGTCAACAGCAGATAACAGTTTGCATTCAGTGCCAGCAGAGCACATGACACCGGAACTCCATAAGTGTTTAGACTATATGGTAATTCAAAGGAGGATCTTGCCTATTAATGTGTTATTACTCAGAATGTCGGTAGTAAACAGTAGCACTGCTTTCAGCATCAGATATTAAAGCATTTTCATTGTGCTGATCAGTCCAACAGCCCAAAGAAAAAGCCTCCTTCTGCAGTGAAATACCTGGAAGGGGACTTGGTGTGGGCAAAATTTAACAGACGGCCCTGGTGGCCCTGCCAAGTCATCTGTGACCCAGACCATGGGATTCACTCTAAGATGAAAGGTGAGATTTAATGTCAATGTATAATCAAATCATTTACCACAACTTAACCGTTACCTGACAAGCTAATACCAGCCGAAAGAATTCTACTTTGTGTGTGTAAGTTAATGAATGTGCTGATTATTATTTATGTTTGGTTCCAGTTCCAAGTCCCCGTCCTTGTCGGATATATTTCCTGGAGACGTTTGGGGAGATTACAGAACGTGCCTGGGTCCCAGGGAGTGTCATTCTTCCTTTTGAGGGAGGCCATCAGTTTAAAGACCTACCTGTTCTCAGACGGAGAGGGAAGCAGAAAGAGAAAGACTACAAGTACACGGTAAATTCATGAACAGAATCTTATAAAATTTTATATTTACTTAATGTGAACATTGCTCTGAATATTAATTCTGCTCTTGGCAGATACCCAAAAGTTTGCTGACTGCGTGGAACGTCAGTGTGGGAGAAGCTGAGTGTCTGCTCCCTGGTCGACAAAGAAATAGTGAAAGTGTACTTTCAGTTTCCATTAATGGAGAGGAGCGTATACCCAGCCCACTCCCGACCGAAAAGCCACAGGAGGCCGCCTCTGTCTCTGTGGACCCCAGTCGACCGTTATCACCCTGTACAGCTCCCAATGGAAATGAGCCCCATCTCATTAAAAACTCCACCGTTCAAGCCAGTAAGAGTAAAGCTGGCAAGAAGAAAAAGAAATGTTTGTCAGACATATTTGGTCATATAGTTGGTGGATCAAAGGAATCATCTAGTGTCACAAACATGACGGGCCAGTTTCATACAACAACACGTGCACTGAAAGAAGAGCCGAAGGACTCACCTTATGCTGACCTGGATTCAGTCCCGATGCTGCATCGTCCTAAACGCACAGCAATGCCTCTATTACAGGACATAGAGCGATTGGTCAGAAAAGAACAGGGTTCAGCAAAAGCTAAAAAGTGTAATGAAAAAGCCAACCAATGCACAAGCAATGATTCATGTGATTTCTCTAGCATTTTTAAAAATAAATTGACATCTAAAAATACAAACTCTGACCAGAGTTTGGGCAGCTGTGTCGAACTGTCGTACAGTTCAAGTGAAAAGCACTCTGTGGATCTTCCTGCCAGCAGTCGTCTAATGACGAGGGCTCTAAAAGCAGAGGAGGAGACCGATCTCAAAGATGCACTGGCCACAAGCCAAATCTCAACCGAAGCCTCCACGGATGATAATAATACACCTACTAATGCTCCCATCAAAACTGAAATGTCTCCGAACTGGGAATCCCCCAGCAATGCATCATCCTCTGTAAAACACAGCTCTCCAAAGAGACGTGCAAGGAAGCTGGACAAGAAACTCATTCGTAATGGCTCATTGATTAAGTCTAAATGTGTGGGCTCAAATGAACCTACTTCACCATCTGTTAAGGTCAAAACAGAAAACATGGTCCCAGATACATTAACCACTTCTCCATCTGTATCTCTGGACACTTTTCAGAATGTGAAGGAACTAATGTTTAAATCTCTTGTCAAGGAGGACAGCAGTGACTCTGAGGGGACTGTATTCCGGCCTGATTCCAATTATAAATTCAGTACTTTTCTGATGCTCCTGAAAGACATACATGATACCAGAGAAAAAGAAGGCAAACCCCTGATGCTTCCACCATCACCTGTCCTTATTAAGGAGGAACCCCTGGTGATCCCCACTTCTGCTGAAAGTGACCCACTGAAGGGTTCTTGTGGTGGTTTATCTCATGGGATCAAATTAGAAAACGGTCAATCAGGAAAATCTACAATTTCCCAAAATACGGCAGTGAAAAGTAAGGTTAGGAGTAAAGCGATCATGAAAGCCGACACCTACTATTGTGAAGACTTTCCTGTTCACTCTCAGAGTGGGAGCTCAGACAAGCAAAGAAGAAAACAAAGACTGCCGGCCAAACTGAAACTTAGCATACCTGGCCTGTCTTCAGACCTGGCTGACATGGCCTACGGCAGGGAGTTTGTCAGTGGCCACGCTGACTTAGCAGATCCTGGATCTGATTCTCACGTTGCTGCCAGTCCCTCCACCATCTACCTCGATAAGAACTTAGAATCCACAGTGGCTCCAAAGAAGCGCTGGCAGGTGGTTGAGGAGGCTGCTGAGAAGAAAGGTGAAGGTGTGAGCGAGGCGTTGGCTGAGAGGAAGGGGTCTTACACCATGAGGGCGTCACCAGATCTGGATGGAGGAGTTGAGAAGCACTCAGAGAATGACTCACATTTCTCAGATACAAGCAGCACAGCTGGTAAGACACAGACAGCTGCTGTTTAGATGGTCTGGTGAGGTGGTAAAACAAGTGAGAAAGTGATATGTTCATTATTTATTCTTGCACAGGACATTCAGAGAACAAACGTCTCCGGAAACCAACTAAAAGGCTCCTGGAGTCAACTGAGGAGTATGAACAAATATTCGCCCCAAAAAAGAGATCAAAGAAACACGCTTCAGAATCTTCCAAAGTGGTAAGAAGTTTAAGTTTTCCTACAGTATAAATGAAAGTACACTTATATTTTTATTCACTTTAAAGCTCTCTGTTCAGGCTGTTTTTTTTAAACATACTACGGTATCTATAACTGCCCAAACAGTGGTATCAGTGCAGCTTACTAGTGGTGGAACATGTCTTCAGATCCTTTACTGATGTGAAAGTACAAATACAGGCACACAAAAGTAGCGCATCACAAGTAAAAGTCCTGCATTATTAATCCTACTTAACTAAATAACTAGCAGCCAAATGTAGATAAAGTATTAAAGTAAAAAAAAATTAAATACAGCAAATATGTCTGAGGAGTCAGAAAATGACTAATGAGAGAAAAAAGAAGAAAAAAATAAGTTCTGAGCCACAAATCTGTTTTTGATTTTTGGACTTTTTCCTCTAATCTATGCTTTTGTCGGTGAGATCTTGGATCATTTGAACATTTTTTTAAAGGAAAACCATGTGAGAAGTTTAGAAGAAAAAGATCACTGTTTTGTGGTTCTGTTAACAACTCAAGGACATATGAAATGTGAGCCACAACTGCACACTGATTTTTGTAAGATGTCAGAAACCAAACATTTCTCAAAGGCTGGAAAATGCTGGTTTAATCTTCAAAAATGTGTTGTATTTTGAAGTGTTGCTGTATTATCCATACTGTAAAATCTACAGTGGAAAAATAAACCTGATCAATCAATGTAGAGGACTAGAGAGTGCAATATTTCCATCTGAAATGTAGTGGAGTGGAAGTATAATGTAGCATAAAACAGAAATAGTTCAGTGAAACAAAAGTGCTTCAAGAATAGGGCTGAACAATAATCAATTTAAAATTGAAATCAGAATTTCAATCAATACATTTAGCATAAAGCATGTCAGCGGTTTTACAAATTCATGCTGTACTTCTTGTGGGACATTTACTCTTTTGATGGTATCTCGTGGTAATGCTGCATCACGTTTTAAACTTATTGCACAATGAAAAACAAACGGAAGCTTAACGTAAATGAAAAAATGTAAAACATAAAATGAATAAAATGGCATTGCCACATCTGTCAGAAAAGTCACAATTTGATATTTTCCCCAAATAGTTTTAGCCGTACTCAAAACTGGCCTTATGTTGAGGATTTGAGTAAATACACTTAGCTACTTTCCACCACTGCAGCCTTAAGTGTGTGTTGTCTTTCCAGGAAACCTTTGAGAATATTTTATACATACAGTGTATATTTAAAAGTCAGCCCAGTACATTCAGGCTGTAGTTACTACATCCAGCTATGAGTGCAACGTGTTGCTTTGTAGATGACGATGTGTTATTGCCATAGTGCAGCTAAACACACCCCAAGTGTCTAATTTGAAACTTTGTCTTCAGTGTTTCTCTAATGGTGTTTCTTTGTCATGTAAATGTGCATCAGACTTCAGGGATAGCAACACTCCACGATCTCAGCACCTCGCCAAGAACTGTTACCTCTTCCTCGTCACCCGTAGAGCTCCCCAAGGCTCCAGCAGCACTGAGTCCATCTCAGGATGAGCTTTCTCCTGTAGCAACACCTGTGTCTCCGCTCACAACACAACCCTCCTTTGACACAGAGACAGCAGAAGAAACCGATCTACCTCCTGAATCTGGTACATACGTTTAAGCATTTAACTGAGTAATATATTTAATTTCATTATCTCCTATTTTGCTTGTCCCTGAGATCTTATCTTTGTAATTGAATAGATGATGATTTTACCTTAGATGCGGGATTATTAATCCAAGAAAGAAAGAGGCCGAGAAAGCTGTCACACAAAGTGTTGGAATGCACCATAGAAGAAGTGTCTGGTGCTCCTGCTAAGAAGAAGGTATGTTGAGACTGAGGTGGCAGTGGGTGGATATAATAGCAAGGTACAAAAGATATATTCCAGTTAGCATTCTGTACTAGCACTGAACATTTTGAATTTTTTTTACAATATGTCATTTGTTTGTCCACCAGGAGCAAAAGCGGTACAGTGGAATTACATCAGAGGTGAAAGTTTTGGTCAAAAAAACTCAGGTACAACAAAAGCACAAGCTCAAATAAAATTCTGTGTCTATCCTCGTATCCCAGTAAACAGTGTGATGCTAAAATTGTGTTTAACCTTCCTAAACACAACACAATCTCATATTGGACAGCTTGGATCTCTGAAGGAAGAGAAGCCTGCCACCAGCACATCTTCTGCGCTTGCTGCTGCCTCTATGCCCTCAGAAAGCAGGTCTCCCAGCCCCCAAAGACCTAAGACCCCCGAGCAGGAAGCGGAGACGGAGCCCTGCAGCACTGAGGAGAAGTACAATGTGCACACTGGAACACTAACTCCCAAGCCTGAGGTGCGCATGTTGTGTTATTCATCTAAATAAGTCACAGGTCATCCATCAGAAAGGAAAATAAATCCTACACTTGTATCCACTGATATCATACTGTGCTTGAGTAACAAAGAATGATATTATTCTTTGTAGGTGCTGCCGGTTGGTTTGAATGACGGCCTCTCTTCTCAAGTGGATGTAAAAGGGAAATTAGGAGCTGCATCGTTGAAGGAGAATGTCTGTCAGGTGAGACGATTTTATAGAAAGTGTGTATTTCTTGCTTCGTGTGGCTTGGCTTGTTCTTTATTTGTGACAGGTAAATCATTAGTGTGTGTCTTGCTGTGTATGTTTGTGCAGGTGTGTGAGAGGACGGGAGATCTGCTGGTGTGTGACGGCCACTGTTATGGAGCCTTTCACCCACAGTGTATTGGCCTGTCAACGGCTCCCAAGGGAAAATTCTTCTGTCGTGAATGCAACATTGGTGGGTGCACTTTGTGTCTGACAGAGAGCTCAAAGCAGTCACTTATCGTAAAATGTATGTCCTGACACAGGTGAGGGAAGAAATACTTAAAATTTGTACTTGTTTTGTGTTCCTCTCAGGTGTTCACACATGCTTTGTGTGTAAGAAGTCTGGTAATGGAGTGAAGCGCTGCATAATACCACTGTGTGGGAAATTCTACCACACTGACTGTATTTTGGCCTACTCAGCCACCCAGCCCCATAACAAAGGCGTCCGCTGCCCCCTGCATGTGTGTCTTTCCTGTCACATCACCAACCCTCTAAACCTCTGCAGCTCTAAAGGTAAGTTCCATTGCTTCATAATGTGAAAACTGAAGCATTTTAGAAATGGCACGTACAGTTTAATTCATGTCTTTGTAGTTACATATATTTCCTGCTATATTCACCTGGGGACTGTGCATGCTGTTGCAGCAAAGTGCCCTTGAAGCAAAAGCACTCTTGTAATTCTTTGAACTTTAAAAGCTGTGCTTTATGTATGCTTCTATATGTACTTGACAAAGAATATACTGTAGCCTTAGCTCCAGTTCTGAACAAAAGTGTATCCTTTAACTGTACATTTTTATGATTAAATCTTTAAACCATGCATCTTTGTCACAAAAAACAATCACGCATTTCGATTCTTTCATGTATTTATTTTAAGTCTTCCAGAAAAAAACACTAAATCTGCTGGGTCAAAAATATACATACAGCAATGCTAATATTTGACTAAATGTCTAATGGCCATTTTCACCTCAACAGTTTTGGTAGCTTTCCACAAGCTTCACAAGCTTTTGGTTACATCTTTGACTGCTCCTCTTTACAGAATTGGTGCAGTTCAAGTAATTTTTTTGGCTTTCTGACACAGACTTTAGGGTTTAAGTCAGGACTTTGAGGAGGCCAATCTAAACCTTAATTCTAGCCTGATTTAGCCATTCCATTACCACTTTTGATGTGTGTTTGGGGTCATTGTCTCGTTGAAAAACCCAACTGCAACAAAGGAGGTTGTTCTCCTTCATTTTTATTCTATTTACTTTGGGTAAAGCACCAGTTACACTGTAGGTTTAGTGCTCTCAGGGTTAAAGGCTTCACCTTTTCTCCACCAAACATATTTCTGGTGATTGTGGCCACAAAGCTCAATTTTTGTTTTATCTGACCACAGACCTTTCCTCTACATCTTTCAGATCTGTGCTGAGCTCGTCAGACCTACCCATTGCAGTGTTTGTGGCTGATTCTGATGAGTGTATCTAATGGACTGTATTTAAATTGGCTCAAAGAAACCATCAGTTGTAATCAATCGTAATCAATCAATCACTCACAAGATGTTAACAAGCCACGCCACTAAGAAAATTTAATTAGCACAGCTTTCTATGTCACCAAAACTGATAATTAAAGTTTCTGTATGTATATTTTTGACCCAGCAGGTTTTGTCATTTTTACAACAGACCTGTAAAAAATCTATAATTTGAAATAATTGAAAACTCAAGACTGCTGTGATATATGTGGTCTTTACAAGTGTATGCATGTTTTTTGTTCACGACTGTGCGTTTCACCTGTTTATGTGAAATGTGTCTGCACTAATGGTCAAATTGATATTCCTGATAATCAGGATTTATTTTGGTGATTTAGCTTTCTATTATAAATGACTCACTGTCTTGGTGTAAGCAGAGCCAGTTACCTAATGTAGTGATTATAACCAATAAGTCTGGCTTCTTTGTGCATGTGTTATTAGACTCAAGGCCAGTAGCCTGAGATCTATCTTGTATTTTGAAAATTTGTTGTGGCTCCATTAAACACTGGTTGCACACCAATTTGGCATAGTCTCCTGTGAAAGTGAGTTAGATTTACTTACATAACTGCATTCATGTGCAACCATCTCGCCTAATAATCAGGTTAAGTTGAGTGTACTTGAGTCAGTCAGGGTGAAAGGGATACAGCATTTAGAGTGAGTGTTTGTGTTTCACCTTCTGAACCTCAAAATTGGTTTTAAAGGCACGCTATCTTAAAAATTCCACGACTGATCAGAACAAAAAACTGTAAATCAATTAAAATTGTCCAGTTTTCAAGTTTGCAACAATCCTTAAACTAATCATGTGTGACTGCTGTGACTGCAAATCTGAGCTTTCAATCCTGATAATTTATCAAAATCACTTTATTCTACATGTCTTGTTTAAAAATTCTCCAAAAATACAACATTTGCTCTAACCAGATTCTGTAAAAAAAAATTCTCCTCTTGTTGGGTTAAGTTTACAAACCTTCAGTTAACAGTCCAGATGTGCATGGTTTAAACTGTCTTTCCTCCTTTGTATGTGTGCTGTAGGTCGGTTGGCTCGATGCGTTCGCTGTCCTGTGGCCTATCATGCCAATGATAACTGCATGGCAGCAGGCAGCTTGGTGTTGGCGAACAACAGTTTCCTGTGTCCAAACCACTTCACTCCCCGCAAGGGCTGCAAGAACCACGAACACATCAACGTTAGCTGGTGCTTTGTCTGCTCTGAAGGTGAGCCTGGCCTAGTTTCGATGTGATACTAGAATAGCATACATATTTCTTCATAAGTTCAGGTCTGAAACTGTTAAACAGCTTGGGAATGGATACACTAATGCACCTGTTACCAAACTGTCTCCATGTTTCAAATGGAGTGCCTGCTTTGGAAAATAAACTGTGCTGTATTCTTCAAGACAGCGTAATGTGTTCTGAATTAATTTTATGCTCCGTTTTATTTTTCCACTCAAACACTCCCACTGGGTAAATTTAGCTATAAATACAACTGTTCCTAGCCATTGGTATGCTGTTTCCACTCACAAATCTGCCTCTGAGACCCCGCAGCTATTAGGACAAGGCCATCCTCAAGGAATGTGTCAAAGCTTGTCTGTTAAAACTGCATGTTTAAAATGGAATGCTATTATCACTGACAGTGATAATGGGAATTATTACAGTTGAGTTCATTTGGATAGACTGAAATATATTATTGGACCTTTAGTGTCTTCATTTTCACTTTTTGTGTCATTTAGTGATGTTAATGATAAGTTAGTTAGTGGATAACCTGAATACTGATGACAGTGTTCATAATAAATGAATCATTTGGTATTAATTTACTGGTTATGTCTCATAAATTTATACAGACGCTTGTTTATCTCAATTTCTTTTCTTGTGAAATCAGTTGTGGTGATTATTTGTCATCACTGTTAACAATTTATAGACCAAACAATGCCAATCGATAAACTAACAGTTACAAAACTCGTGTGTTGGTGGTTTTACAGGGGGCAGTTTGTTATGCTGTGAAGCCTGTCCTGCTGCTTTCCATCGCGAATGTTTGAATATGGAGATGCCTCAGGGTAGCTGGTTCTGCAACGACTGCAAAGCTGGAAAGAAGCCTCGCATTAAAGACATACTGTGGGTCAAATGGGGGCGCTATAGGTAAGGTCACAGCATTGCCTTTCTTGTGCACACAATGGTTCTTTAATAAATTTAACATACGACTTCTTGAGATATGACAAAGTTTGCTGCGTCAGAAATACACATACAACAATGCTAATATTTGGTTGAATGTCCCTGGACCATTTTCACATCAACTAGCCACTTCTGGTAGCTGTCCACAAGCTTCTGGTTGCACCTTTGACTGAGCATAATACGACCACCACCGTGTTTGACATTACATTTGGTGCTCTTTGGGTAAAAGGCCTCACCTTCTCTCATCCAAACATATTTCTGATCATTTTGGCCCAGTAGCTTAATTTTTGTTTGCTCCAGAAAGGCCTTTTTTTTTGTCTGTGATCCGACTTCAGTTGAGCTTTAAGGAGCCACTTATAGAGGATGTGATTCTTCTTTTTTGCACTGCAGCCTCTCTGTAGTCAATTATAATCACTCACTAGAAGTTGAAAGACCATACCACTAAGATACAAGTTGCTGTATGTATATTTTTGACCCAGTAGATTTTGTCATATTTCCAGAAGACCTATAATAAATCTATGAAAGGACCAAAATGCATGTTTGTTTATTTGTGACAAAGACCATGTGTTTTAGTATTTCTGTTATAGAACATTAAAAGTTGTAGGAGTCATTGTAAACTCAAGACTGCAATGATATACATGACCTTTGCAAGTGTATGTAAACTCCTGTGTCTTTCTAAAACCTGCTCTAACTCTTTAGGTGGTGGCCCGCTGAAGTCTGTCTGGCCAAAGATGTCCCAAATAACATCTTAAGGATGAAACATGAGGTGGGAGAGTTCCCAGTACAATTCTTTGGCTCCAAAGATTTCGTGTGGACATACCAGGCTAGAGTCTTCCCCTACATGGAGGGTGATACTCACAACATTGAAAAAATGGGCAAGGGTGCAGATGCAGTGTACAAAAAAGGTATGTGCTTAATTTTATTTTTGCAAGTGTTAAGCTGGTTCTTGTGCTTTTTCTTTTGATTCTTGGTGAAAGGTGCACTTTTAATTGTCTAAGTAAAGTTATTTTCTGTCTTTAAAGCCCTGACTGAAGCAGCAGAGCGGTTCAGAGAGCTTCAGGTAGAAAAAGAAATGAAGCAACTTCAGGAGGACAGAAAGAATGACAAGAAACCTCCTCCATACAGGCACATTAGGGTACGCTGTGTCACCTGATATAGAGCACTTTTGTACTCATCTACTCTGATGTAAAACCACCTTACTGAGATGTACTGTAAAAATCATGCTCCTGTCTCTATTTCTTAGGTAAACCGGCCGATTGGGAAGGTGCAGATTATCACAGCAGACTTGTCAGAGATCCCCCGCTGTAACTGCAAAGCCTCTGATGAGAACCCGTGTGGCATCGACTCGGAGTGCATTAATCGCATGCTGATGTATGAGTGTCACCCTCAGGTGTGTGCGGCAGGGGAGCGATGTCAGAACCAGGCTTTCACAAAGCGTCAGTACACACCTGTGGAGATTTTCAGGACATTGTCTCGTGGGTGGGGTTTACGTGGCGTGTCAGACATCAAGAAGGTCAGTTGAAAATAAATCAGACCGAAGATTTAAGTCATTGTTTTAGTTTTCCCTCTGTTTCACTAATTATTTCTTGTTTTTTTTACCCTGTTGCTTCTCAGGGGGCTTTTGTGAGTGAATATGTGGGAGAGGTGATAGATGAAGAAGAATGTCGAGCCAGGATCAGACACGCTCAGGAGAATGACATCTGTAACTTCTACATGCTTACACTGGACAAGGTCATTCTGAGCCAGATACCCACAAACAGTCTAGCAAGACACTTGATTCATAGTGCAGACCAGATGATTTGTGCAAACCAGCTTATCTAATATTATTTTTTAACATCAGGACCGGATCATTGATGCTGGGCCTAAGGGGAACCAGGCTCGCTTCATGAACCACAGTTGCCAGCCAAACTGTGAAACTCAAAAGTGGACTGTGAACGGAGACACCAGAGTCGGGCTTTTTGCTCTGCAAGACATCCCAAAAGGTTTGAGTGACAAGCTACATCTCATTTCTGTGTTTTATATTTTGTAGGAATGGGAATGCAAATTATTTCATAGATGTACAATTTACTCCTCTGATCTAATACAACATGTACTTTAGGTGTGGAGCTGACTTTCAACTACAACCTTGAATGTCTTGGCAATGGGAAGACTGCCTGTAAATGTGGAGCATCCAACTGTAGCGGTTTCCTAGGTGTTCGACCAAAGGTAAAACTTCATATTCAATCAATTTGCCCCCGTTGGTCAGTTGATCGTCTGACAAGTCTTTGCTAAATTTATGACTTAAAGAGGCCATATTATGCTGTTAGGGGTTTTATCTTTCCTTTACTGTGTTATATAGCTGTTTTTGTGTATGTAAAAGGTCCACAAATTCACAAGGTCCAAAGTTTCTGCCAATGTGAGTTATTCCCTCCTACATAAATCCCTGCTCCTTACTTGCCTGGAACACCTCATTTGAAATCCAGGCTTTTCTTTTCTTACTTGATTACATCACAGTGTAAACCATTTGCATGACTCCTGCCTAGCAAATAGGTTGACACGCCCTCAAACAAATACTTAGCAGTCTGCAAATTATTTCCTTACTGAGAGACATACAGCCTGAGAGGAATATGTCTCTCAGGCTGTACTCTAACATGTAAAGTTACAGTTTGTAACCAGTGTTGCCTCGCTTTTGTCGGGCCAGCTGACCAATTTAGAGTAGACTGGGTTTTGCAGGAAGCAGATTTTAAAGAGACAGGAACTAAAATGGAGCATTTCATCCAAAAGGATGAAAAGAAGTGCTGCAGCAATGCACACTGAGTAAAATGTTTTTTGAACAGTAAAGCATGTAAACCTATCCTAGTGGACCCCCAAAATACATAGGATTATGAACCTATAGATGAGTATAATATGGGCTCTTTAAAAGGACAGCTGCCTCATGATCTTCCTGTTCCTTGTCATTGTTAAGAACCAGCCAGCAGCTGAGAAACTGAAACTGAAGGAAGGAAAAAGGAAGGTACCCATGAAGAAAAAGACCAAGCAAGAAGTAACTAAGGAGAGGGAAGACGAGTGCTTCAGCTGTGGTGATGGGGGGCAGATAGTGTCCTGTAAGAAGCCAGGCTGCCCGAAGGTCTATCATGCTGACTGTCTCAACTTGGCCAAGAGGCCTGCAGGCAAGTAGAGGTGGTGGGTTGTTACTGGCTTTGAGAACATACTGTAAAACTGATAAATACTGTGAAGTTGCACCAAGTTTTTAAATAATCTCAAGCGCACATGACAAACATCACGAGCACCTATATTAGATGACAAATGTAATAAAATGTTTTTATGGATGTAACATTTAGGATTAATAAATAAAAATTGTATAAAATTGTCATACTTTGATAAGTGAAATATTGAGCTGTTTAGGGGTCATTTTTAGGCTAAATATGGATGACAGTGCACCAGACAGCAACATTTTAGTAAACAAAGCATTTTTTAATCAGTTGATCGCATGTCATTTCTGGTGACATACCTCTTCAAACACACACCCTCATGGATAACCGCCTTGATTTTTTTTATTATCTTATTATCCTTTTTTTGAAGGAGATATAGTTTAGCAAAACTAAATAATTATTATCAACCTGTTGTTAGTGAGAACTTTTCCTGTTGGCACGTTTTTGCATCAAATAAGATATATACTAATTGTACTAATCTTGATCTCCAGGCCGATGGGAGTGTCCATGGCACCAGTGTGATGTGTGTGGTAAAGAGGCAGCTTCTTTCTGTGAGATGTGCCCCAGCTCATACTGTAAGGAGCATCGAGAAGGTATGCTCTTCATCTCCAAGCTGGACGGCAAGTTGTCCTGCAGTGAACACGACCCCTGTGGGCCCGACCCGCTGGAGCCAGGGGAGATCCGTGAATACATGCCCAATGTGGCCTCTGTGAGGCCCGGGGCCATGGCTGCATCTGTTGCTCCCTCACTGGTCACCTGTGCCTCCTCCTCTTCTGTTTCTCCCGTTTCTTCTCCTGCTGGCCAGACTGCATCATCCAGGCCAGAGCCACCTCCTCGTCTGTACATCAACACAAAGACTGCTACCTCGAGCTTCATCCCCTTCAGCAGGTCTTACCTCACAGACAGAGCTGGCGGGAAAGCTTTCTCCACTCCTTCCTCATCCAAGGATGAGAGAGAAGACGGAGAGGTGGAGGACGGGGAGGTGTGTGGGTTAGACATGGAGGAGGTGGAAGATGAGGATGATGATGATGAAGAAGAAGACGATGATGAGGATGAAGAAGAAGAGGAGGAAGCGGAGGAGGAGGAGGAGGAGGAGGAAAATGAAATGGAGGAGATGGAGATAGTGGAAGAGGAGGAGGATGAACCACTGTACGGAGGAGACATTCTGGAGGAAGACGATGAGGAGGATGAAGAGGAGGAGCAGGGAGGTGACGTCTATGACACATGGGGTGATTATGTGGACGAAGATGCTGATGATGGAGAGGTGGAGGGGGATGACTTTGAGGAGTGGGGAAGAGTGGAGGATGACAAGTGACTCAGTCCTTTCCGTCATTCGTTCTCAGCAAAGAACTCTCAATAGACATTCAAAGAACTTACAGAGTTTAATATTTTGGTACCTACTTGAATGCAACACTGCCTTCACTTTGGTACAACATTGCCTTCTCATCTCCAGACTGCTGGACTGACAGTGGGGATGTGTGCTGGTGCTAAGGCTCGACGGCTGATTCACTCAGTCTCTTTATACTTCTGTCAATATGTTAATTTGTGTCTGGTGCTGTTATGTTCTGCTGTTTGTTCCTCTTAACATTGTTTGTATTTTTTGGCCTTTTTTTAAAAAAAAAAATTGGAATATAAGATAAAGGTGAGAAGTCCCACCTTATCAAACTGTCACCACAAGGGCATCTTCCATTGTTGTTACTGTCTTAACTTTGTCTTTCTCATTACAGGAGTTATCAAAATAGAGTTCTCACTGCTCCATGTTACAGTTAGGCACAGCTTGGTGCTTGTGAGGAATGCAAAAATAAACCCACTGGAGTCATCAAGGCTATAGATGATTCTTCTCACGACAAAACTGTCTCTTTTCCTATTATTAAGGTGAATTAATTCATTATTTTTTCCCAATGAACAGGAAGGTCAGTGTTTGGGATTCTAAGCACAGAATAACAAAATTAAACCCACAAAATAAACAACCTACCACAGATATCACTGACATTGGTTTTACAATATATTACTGTTATTCCACCAAATAAATTAGAATCAAAAATCTTAATTTGCAAAGTAGCAAATGCACTTAGTTACATTCCACTACTGGAAATTTTATAGGTGTTGGAAACCGTAGTTTACTGGTGGTTGAGATGGTGCGGAGGAACAGAATGAACAGCTGTACCCAAATGATGCTTCTCTGAAGTGCGAAAGGCCATGGCATACCTGTCATGGCAAGACTGAGGAGCGACAAGAGTATCACTGTTGAATATATACACCGATCAGGCATAACATTATGACCATCTGCCTAATATTGTGTTGGTCTCCCTCATGTGCTCAAAAATGCTCTGAACCATTGGCCATGGACAAGAGGACCTCTCAGGGTGTCCTATGGGGTCTGGAACCAGGATGTTGGCACTGGATCCTTTGGGTACTCTGGCTTGTGTAGTGGAACCTCTGTCCATCAAACTTGTTCCACTGCATCCTGTTGATGCTTGATCAGAATGGGGTGTAGGAAGTTTGGAGGTCAAATCAACATGGTAGTTGGGGGCATTTTCCTGTGGGGGTAGACCAGTGACATTTGGGATTTCCATTTGCATGAGGGAGTGTGCTTGTTGTGGGACAATGTTTATTTGGGTGTCTAAGTCTCATCAACACGGATGGCTAAATCCAAGGTTTTCTGTCAGAACAGCACATAGTACCAATATGATCAGTGTTATTCACTTCACCAGTCAGTGGTTATAATGTTGTGGTTGACTGGTGCATATCATTTTAGTGCTGGTGACTTTCCTTTGGCTTAGACTCAAACCTCTTTAGGATGTATCAAAAAGATTGCAGTAAGGGACTGATGGTTGGCTTTGTTTGGGCTCCTGCTCATGTAAGAGTAGAAGGAAATGAGGTTGTCTATTTTAGAGGCCAAACAATTCACAAATGGTAAACATGAAAAGTAAAGCTAAAGGAAAAAACTGTGATAAAAAGGGAAATGTATAAGATATTTAGGGGAGGGGCTATGATGAAGAAAGGAGGGAATCTGCATTAATGAAAGCTAAGTATCACTAAAGGGAATCTGTTCTGAAATGCATCATGGGAAACATACAGTCCCCTAATTAAGGACCTGAACCAAACAGAATTATTAAGGAGATTTTTTTTCTTCCTTTTTAGTGTTTTTCTCATTTTCAAATGTATTTTCTTCCAGTTTGTCTGTTCCACACTCCAGTCCGGCAGGTGGCGGTAAAACAGCTTTAAGCTAATTTACCGACGCCATAAAAAAGAAGAAGGAAGTGACGTACTGCAGTTGATGTAAAATGGCGACGGTCTCGTTTCAGTCAAAACATAACTAACGAGCTTTAAAAAGAGCAAGATTCGAAGGAAATTAACGCTTCTATAAAGGAAATATCATCATGTCGAATCAAGGTAACCAAGTCAATTCAGTTTATAGGCGATTTTACTTTCACACATAAGTCACCAAGCTGGTAAACAGCGAGGTTAGCTAACGTTAGAGTGACGATAGTTTCTGTCTTAACTTTTATATCTGTTTATGAAATACAACTACTGCTTAGAGAGCACGAGTAAGACGGCAGAAAGAGTGTATTCTGGATAGTTTATTTCAGATGAACATCCTAGCGAACAGGAACGTTCCTTAAAGCTTCTCTGGTGGCCTCTTTGTTTACAACAATTGAACTTTCTTGTGAAATCCTACAAATGTGTGTCTACTGTTATATCTTTGTCCCACTGTGGTAATGATGCCTGAACACGGCGTGTTTTTGGTGGCAGGTATAGTCATGACGGAGCAGGCAAATGCCGCCAGCACGGAGGGGATCGTGGGCCTGGATGAGCCCAAGAAGTTGACCCGGGAGGACTGGAGGAAGAAGAAGGAGCTGGAAGAGCAGAGGAAGCTGGGAAATGCACCAGCTGAGGTGGACGAGGAGGGAAAGTAAGTTTGTGTCTGAGCAGAAAGTGTGTCCTTAAAGGCAGCTGAAAAAACACTCCAGCTTAGTGTTCTGCATTGTCATATCTGGACAGAGGTCCGCCTAGCATAAGCCTGGGTGTTTTTTGAAGTGAGGAAACTTAAAATAATTGATAATTTTTAATTGATCTTTCCTTTGGTTTTTAATAAAAATGTTTATTTTGTAAAGTAACCCAAAGGCAAACCTAAACATAAGGTTTACTTAGGTTATTTGTCAGTACACAGTTATGAGTTGTAACACAACAATGAGAAACACACACAATATATAATTATACATAAAGGGATGTAAGTATAAAATATCTCATCTTCATACATATAAAATAAAGAAATCAAATAAAACCTAAAAATGCATGGAGGACAACCATGGAAAGCCAGTGCACCCACATGGATGTTGAGGTTCCTTGTGGCTGGCCTGGACCAGGTATCACTAAACAGGGACCTCTCACATAAAATCTGTGAGTCAAAGCAGGCCACCAGAAATGTGTTGCTGAGTTGGTTAGGGGCACAGGGTCATACGAGTTTTTTGGCTGCAGAGCCCATGTTGCAACCACTGGTCCCTGCCAGCCAGAGTGGGAACATACTTGGAGTTTGTTCATGGAACTTAACTTTTTCATAGCAGTTTGCATCTAATGCATTTAAGTGAAACTATGGAAAACTTAATTGAACAGTTTTGTTATTGCTATTGATAAAGTGTCTGTATGACAGGCTATTGTTCTATCGCCAAGGCCTATTGTAACAGAAATCAGGCAGTGATTTAGAATCTAATGTAACAGTTTAATCTCTTTTTTACAGTCATGCACCAGCTAACATTCCTAATGCAACATTCATTCACCAGCCATAACATTTATAAAATATTGTCTTTTTCTCTTCTCCAGGGATATTAACCCTCACATCCCACAGTATATTTCATCAGTGCCGTGGTACATTGACCCTTCAAAAAGGCCAACACTAAAGCATCAAAGACCACAGGCTGAAAGTCAGGAGCTGTACTCAACCATTGGAGAGTGGTACAAGAGAGGCGTGCAAGAGGCAAGGACGAAATAATTAGTCATGTTCATTTGATCATAAAAAATAAACATAAATTTAAAATCTTTGTTTTGTGTTTCCACACAGACTGCAGTTGCCACTAAATACCGCAAGGGAAGCTGTGAAAACTGTGGTGCCATGACACACAAGAAGAAAGACTGCTTGGAGGTAAAATAGATAGAGTGATCTTTCACATGCCAGCAGAGATTCATTTTCACTAATTTTCCTAACACTGTACATTAAAGGAATGTTATACATGTTATAAACAATGTTAACATCTGACCTTTTATATTTGTTACATCAGCGACCCAGAAAAGTTGGGGCAAGGTACACAGGAACAGGGATAGCTCCAGATGAGCACGCTCAGGTCCAGCTTTCTTTGGACTATGATGGAAAGCGTGATCGCTGGAATGGGTATGACCCTGAGGAACACCAGCGCATCGTTGAGGAGTATGCCAAAGTAGACCTGGTAAGCAGCCCAGTCTAAAATTAAACTTGGTTGAACTTTGAAGTCTTTATTTTATTTGAAAAGTGAAAAAAAAACCAAACTTGTGTGGAACTGTATGATTGCTTTATGACATCTCTGTCCCTTTCCTGGCTCATTCTTGCAAGACACTTAAAAAATTGTGATAAACACTACAAGACAGTTTTTAAACTTATTAGATGAGAGTTAATATTGGTTTTGCAGAATAAAGTCTGTAATACTTAACGTAGTCAGAAGTGTTGATTTATTTTGCACCTTTTCTTACCTTGTGTAAAGGCTACTATAACTTACTGCAAGATAATATTTTCTGAGCTGAAATGCAGGGACAAGTTCTTTTTACTGTCCTGTTGTGTGTAACAACAACATCGAGGTCTAAACATTGTGTTTCGTCTGTATCATCGACTTCCAGTGTACAGCCTGACTGATTTCCTATTTGTTGTTTCTCAGGCCAAAAGGACACTGAAGGCACAAAAACTTCAGGATGAGTTGGCCTCAGGAAAACTAGACCAAACTGTAAGTGTTTAGTAATATCAAGATGATAGTAGTGGACTGCAGTTCTGTCAGGTTTTAGAGGCAAATATCAGACTAAAATGTATTTCTTTGAAACCTTTCTTTGCAGGAGCGAGAACATGATAGTGAGGATGAGGATGAAGACAAATATGCAGATGACATCGACATGCCGGGTCAGAACTTTGACTCTAAGAGACGAATCACTGTCAGGAATCTGCGTATCAGAGAAGACACAGCTAAAGTAAGAGGCACATAAACAAATAATAAACAATTATTTTATTTTTACTTTTTCTATTTCTAGCAAACTGTGTTTGCTGAATAAAATGAACACAAAGGTGATATTTGGGTGTCTCTAATGTCCATTGTTATAAAAAAGTTGATTGATGAAGTGAGAGGTGAAGAACTTTGAACAAATGAGATGCTCAATAAACTGATCTTTTATCTATTTCTCACAGTACCTGAGAAATCTGGATCCAAATTCAGCATACTATGATCCCAAGACTCGAGCAATGAGGGAGAACCCATACTCCAACACTGGCATGAACCCTGATGAGTAAGTTATCGTTACTGTATTTCTTGATAACTCTCCTTTAGTTCTTTCTGACTTACATTACAGTCATTTTAAACTCTTTCGTCTAACAGGGTGGGGTACGCTGGAGACAACTTTGCTCGCTACTCTGGGGACACAATAACCATGGCTCAAACACAGTGTAAGTCACAAACATATTTTCTCGCTCTCTTCAGCACCTCACTGCCGTGTCTTCCGGTTTTTGTAATAACATTTTGCTGATATTACAAAATATGCCAATTATGTTTATGCAATGCAGTGGTTACCATGTCTAATGCTGGCAGAGATTATTAGTGTGTGTGCTTTAAAAGTACTAAATCCCCTTGTTGTTACCTCGTGTTACTTTATTAAATAATGTGGCTACATCTAAATTGAAGGCTAGAGTGTTATCTTAAATAAGCTAAAGCCTGTTTACAACAGTGGTTACAACTTTCATGTTGTTTAAATAAAAAATATAAAATAAATTCTCCCCATTTACATATATGATAGGACAACAAAATTGGATTCACTCTGACATTGATATTGCATATCTTTTTATGACCCCCTGCAGTAATTGTCCTTGTCTTGTGACAGTGTTTGCCTGGGAGGCTTATGAGAGAGGTTCTGAGGTGCATCTGCAGGCCGACCCCACCAAGCTGGAGCTGCTCCATAAGTCTTTCAAGGTCAAGAAGGAGGACTTTAAAGAAAAACAGAGGGAGAGCATCTTAGAGAAGGTATGGACTTATGGTTCATATGAGTGTTTAAAAAAAACAGAACAAAAAATCCCCCTGGAAAATAGCTATTTCCAGTCCTGGAGACGTTAAGAAACCCAGACAGTTTTGTAAAATTGAACATCTGTATATACTTCTGGACTTATTTTAAGAAACTGACTCTGACCAAAGTATCAACTCTGCTAACTTTTAAAGTTTACGTCAGTGTTACTGAAACCTCACTTATTTTTCAAACATCCTTGCCTCCAAGTAATTTGTGTAAATTTGGATTATGCCATAGCGTTCTCAGGGTTTGAGACATTTTATCCTGTAAACACCTTACTGGTGAAAGCGTTTCTTAGATGTTTATTGTGTATCAAACCACATAACCTGATATGAGGTTTATACTTCAAAATACATTTTGGAATTGATTTTTATTCTTGATTTCATGAATACACTGTTTCAGAGAATGTGTGTCATGGAATTTGCATCAAAACCATGGAGAGATTTATTGGTAAAAAATGTGTATAAACTCTGGATCCAGCTGACATATTTTTTTGTAACATGATAATGTCCCTACATTTTTTAGAATATTGTTTCTTTTTGAAATGGCTTTTGCACTGCTTATGCTATTTTTAGTGATGCAGTACATAACATGTGAAAGACATGACAACAATAAGGACAAAACAAAACTGATACGAACTACATTTTTGTGTGTGTGTGTGTCTGTTAGAGAGAGATAAAAAGAAAAGACAAAGGACTTGGTAACAACAAATGATAAAAAAGCAACAATATCTAGTAACAACTAATAGATAAAATAGAACAGCAGATGTATAATAACAACAGATATAATAATAGTGATGCTATTAGCAAAAATCATGGTAAACAAAAATAATAAACTGAATAACCAATAAAAAATAGCTAAATAAAAGTTTATGACTGTAGAAAATTAGCAAAGGGAGGGACAAGATGGAGAGGGGTTCTGTTGCAGATTGTTCTGTGGGAATTGGTGGGTTTTCCAGAGAGATGTGTTCACTGAGTAAATTTTTCCATTGTGTGATGCTTGTGTTGTTTTTGAATTTCCAGTTCTTGATGATGATGGTCTCTTTGTAAACGGTTATGGCTATTAGAAGTAGTTTATTGTTTGAAGGGTAAATTTAGTGTAGATATGTCACCAAGTAAACAGAGTGAGGGTAATAGGGGGATAAGACAGCCCTTTAGGACAGACAGTGACTAGAGTACATGTATGTAAGTGTCCGGGATATTTGGTGTGCAGTTAGTACATTTATCTGATGTGTAGCCCATTTTAAACATTTTATGCCCAGTGAGGTGAGTTCTGTGAAGTACTTTGTATTGTATTAACGGTAGATTTGGATTTTTAGTCACTGAATACATATTTTTGCAGATTTGCTTCCAGAGCTCGACATCAGGAGCAACCAAGAGATCTTTTTCCCATTTTATTGTTGGAAAAGAACTGGTTTTGTCTGATACTGTTTCTTTTGTAAATGGCTCTTGCTGTGCTAAAGCTCACCTCCATCATCTCATGCTTTGTTTCAGTCAGAAATCGCAGTAACAGTCATATTTTGAGGATTTGATCGTAAATCTTCAGAATGTTGATCTGAAGTATCTTTAGTTACTTCTGGATCCAAATTCAGCATTCTATGATCCAGTTAAAATCAGCTTGCCCAGGGACTACAGGTGGAAATTAGCACTAGTGCTGTAGCCTGGTAGAATGCATCTCTCCTTTCTGAAGTTAATGTATATTGTAAACTGTCCCTCTTCTGTTCAATAAATAAATAAATAGTTGCCAAAGCTCCAAGTCAGTGGATGCGTCTGACTCTGTAATGTAGCAGAGCTTTTTTAGAACAGCGATGTCACCATGTTTTTGTCATGACTGTCACTTTAGCCTGGAACAGCCCAAACTGCAGTGTGTGACCTCAAGAGTTTGTACTGACTAATTACTTAACTGACAGCGTTCCTGCTTTTGTGTCTCACCATCAGTACGGAGGTTCAGAGCACTTGGATGCTCCACCGAGGGAGTTACTGTTGGCCCAGACAGAGGACTATGTGGAGTACTCCCGTCACGGCGCTGTACTGAAAGGACTTGAGAAGGCTGTGGCCCGTTCCAAGTATGAAGAGGATGTCCTAATCAACAATCACACTGTAAGAGCAACAGAAGAACGACTCCTGTGAATGTCTTGCAAATGTTGTTACATTTTATTCGCAGTGTATTTGAAACATTTCTTGTTTTCAGTGTATTTGGGGCTCCTACTGGAAAGACGGCTGCTGGGGATACAAGTGTTGTCACTCTATGGTCAAACAGAGTTACTGCACAGGAGAGGCTGGAATTGGAGTAGTGAGTACATGCACTGGCACTGTCTAAAGATTCTGTTTGATACACACAGGGTATCCGTTTTTATAATGTCAGCTTTATAATTTGCACATTTTTAAAAAAAACATTTTTATCTTTAATAACCCCCAGAACAATACAGACTGTGTTCCATTTGAAGAGGGACTAACTGAGCCTCTGGAGGAAGAACAGCCCAAGTCCCTGCTGGAAGTGAGTGGCACTGAATAGATTTAAAAATACAGCAGTTAATGATGATAAACATATTGTTGGTTTAGAAATGTAGATCTAATTGTTCATTATATCACTGTTTTTAACCACTAGATGCATCAAGATAAGATGAAAGAGAAGAAGAAGAAGAAGAAAAAGAAGAACAAAAAACACAAGAAGCATGGATCAGACAGCAGCGACTCAGAGGACGAAGAGAAGAAAAAGGAGAAGCTGAAGAAGGTAAAAATGTTTTTGTGTTTTTATATGCCCCAAGGTGGAGCAGTTGTCTGCAGTTTGATCAGTTCCTCTTTTACTGACCTCCATCCTGTTTCTTCCTGTGTAGGCTCTGGAAGCAGAGGACAAGCGAGTGAAGCACATAGACGCAATAATGCAGATAGATGAGAGGAAGAGGCCTTACAACAGCCTGCAGGAAGTAAAGGCGCCCACCGAGGAGGAGATGGAGGCATTCCGCATGAAACGCGCCCGGCCAGATGATCCTATGGCTTCCTTCCTGGGACAGTGAACTCTTCTTATTCTCTCCTGACTCGCCTAAACTCCCCCAAGAACTACTAGAGCAGCAGCTCGGTAAAAAATAACTTCTCAGATTCATAAAACTCAACTTCAGTCTTGTAAACTTACAGCAGTGCTGCTGTGTAGTTTTAAATGCTAGAAAAACTGCATAAAGTATTTTGTAAATTTAATTTGCTCACTTTTTGTGTTTTAAACTGCAGGTCAACAGACTGTAGGACATACATGAAGTGTGCTTGTGTTTGTTTATACTCAGTTCCACAGAAAATATTGAACAGTTTCTCAGATGTCCATTTTATACACAGTTCAGTCAAATGCAAAGCTGCCCTCAGTCTTTGCAGTAATTGGAGTATAACCATTTTTTGTGGAATTACTGTGTTTTTATAATAAAATATTTTTGTCTGAAGTCTTTGTGTTTCTTATCTGGTCTCCCACAGCCAGATGTTACAGGTCCCTTCCCCACATAACATAGACAGATAGTCTGTTAGAATTATGTTTTAACATTTCAAAAAGCACAAACAAAACGGTTGGTTGACCCTTTTAGAATTGACACTTTACTATGGTTGTCTTCCAAACAAGATGCCACAAAATCATCTCATACATTATAGAAGTTTATATTTAGATGTAACCAATGAGAAACTTTAACTCCCCCAGCAGAAAAGTGAAAACATCCCTGTGTCAAATTCCATCCAGCAAAGCTCAAATATCAATAAGAAAAACCTTTTTGAGGGTTTAACTCAACCATTTCATCAGCCATATCAATTATTGCTTGTCTCGTACTGATAATAAATGTTGAAGTGTGTTATGAAGGTCACTTGCTTTTAATATTGAATGTTTTACGTCACAGGTTAAATTTAAATTCTTTCATATTTAAGCTAAATTTTAAATCTGCATGTATCAGGCATGAATTGACTGTAAGATCTCTGTGTTATTTTGGTAAATAGTTTCTCATAGAAACCAGCAACACAACAACAGCCAGTTGTTAACTTTCCATTCACATGGTTCCAGTTAAGCATGAATACAGTAGATTGTTAAACATAGGCCACTGCCTCACCTCACAGCTGCAACTGTTTTATTGCTCTATCGATTCTTGGCTCTTCATCACAGGGATAAACACAAACACATTTGGTAATATTCATAGATCATTTCATACAGTGCTGCAGACAACCTTGTTCTGTTGATTTTGCACAGAATATTATTATTTAAAATGTGTACTGTCTTAAAAACTACAGGGCTCTGCTCCATTTGTTATGTAATATCTTATTTTCTCACAGTAAGAGTTTGTGAACAAGTGATGCGTCACTGCTTCAGCTGTTCAACACTGGTGCACTGACTTGAATTTAATGACATCATGCTGAAAGTATGTTTTGGCACAGCACTTGCATAAATAGGGCGGATGTTACGGTCTCTGATTCTCTGGGCTGCACATTTCTTTGCAGTGCTTCTCTTGGAGAATGCTATCTCACCCGTTTACTGGAAAATCATGTAGGGAAGTTTACGCGCTCTCATGCAGAAAAGGGGCTTGGACAGAGCTGAAAAATGCCCACGGGTCATAATTTCTCAACTGGTGAGTTGTTTCTTTGTGTTTTTAAAATGGCTGATCCATTCCCTTTGTGAAACATGCTGCAAGCTGCATTCTGTCCTTTTCCTTAACCAGTACATTAATGTATACATCATACTTACAGCATTTATAGCATGAAACTGATCACAGCTTCTAGGTAAATGCTGACATGTTTGTTCATCTGATGGTATGCATGCACTCTGCCCCACTACTCACTTCCATATCTGGAAGATTCAAGGTTTTTTGTTAGCAGACCATTGCATCATCTGATTATGACTGGCATGCAAACCCCAAGTCAAACTGAATGTTGTAAACAGTTGCTTTCCTTTGTCTTGTTGTGACCCCACAGTGCCCATCATGCTCCAGATGTGTGTGATGATTTGTTTGCTGTCAGTGGTTGACTCCCAGTCAACAAATTCCTCATCCAAAAAAGGTCGTAATATCACCATCCACTCCTCCCAGCTGGTCTGCAGCCTGCCTGGCCCAGCGGGGCCTGCAGGGAACCCTGGAGCCCCTGGATCACCGGGGGCCATGGGCCCCATGGGGCCCCCAGGGGAGGATGGCCCGGATGGGAAGGACGGAGAGAAAGGAGGAAAAGGAGATAGAGGTAATTGTTGTCTGACTGTCTTTTGTTGAAATGTTAACTATAATGATCTATTAAGAAACTGAAAAACATACTTTACATTGTTTAATAAACTCAACATTTCATGACTTCTATTGATTTTAACATAATTGCTTTCTGTAATGAAAAGGTGATTAATAATTTTACAAAACAAAATGTCACATTACTTCTTTTTGGGCTCTCAGCTGTAAAACATGGTTAAATACAACAGATTGCAATTCAGCTGTACAACTGTGACCCTCCCTTTTCCCTAAATCAGATAGAATAGACTCCAGCCCCTCTGTGACCCTACAGAGGATTAAGTGATGTATTGATAATGGATGTATATCTGTGATTGGTCTTGACAATAGTTTTATGCAACATTACCTCTCTAGCATCAAAAATAAAATGAATCTAATTAAAAGTGTTTAGATTTTGAGGAAATTAAAATTACAGCCTTGCAGTTGCACATCTCCACCAACCAGTCGAAGGGCAGTTTACATTCATGTCTGTCCAGACTCATGATATTTGTAGTGAAGACTTTTCATTTAGAGAAAAAAAAACAAAACAAAACAAAACAAAAACAGTCACATTCCTTCTGTGTGGCTGATGAAGCTGAATCTGATAGAACACAAAGCTGTAGCAGTAAACCTTGTGTCCAACATGGATGTTGCTACAAAGAAGCAACATAATAATAATAATATGTGGATATTTCACACACATCTTCAACCTAGCAGCACAAAAGAGCTGCACAGCTACCACAGTTTCAGGGTGGACATCCAGGATTAGTTCTGTATGCGACTAAATGTGAAATATGGTCACAACCCGTCCTTCTGTTCCTGAGTTATGGTGCTGAATATTGGCCAGGAAAGTGTCCTTGCAGAATGTTGTGACATCACGGTAAAACTGACCATTGACTTTTTGGATGTAAAATGTCAGAATCGGTGTATGAATTCTTGAATTGTGGCCAAAAATGTAAGCTTTTGTCGGCTTGCAGTGATTTTGACGTTTCAACACAATGTGTGCAAATATTCCAAGTGAACATTTGTGCCAGATTTATAGAAATTCACTCAAGGAAGTTCTGTGATCTCCTGAGACATCACTCAATAACATCATGCCTCAAGCCACAGCTGCAGCTTGAGTGGAGCCATAAAAAAGACCTTTCTTCAGATATCAAGGTACTTTGTTTTTAAACTGAAAAGAAATAGCAGTGGCAAAAGTAAATCAGTGTTGAGTAACCCCCCTAAAAAGATACCACAGCTCTCTGTGTGGCTCTCTAGGAGTCTTTCTACTCTTGATTGAAGAGTTTTCATCCACTCTTCTCTGCAGGTCACTTCAAGTTATATTATATGTTAAATGACATTTTTAGGATCTCCCCGCATGTTTTTTAGTGATATTCAGTTCAGGGGGAACAGAGAGCCACTCCAGCAGCACTCAGCTTGCATTTCTTGAAGTAGCTCATGATGGAATTTGTGATCTGATTTGAGTCACTGACATGTTGTAGAGGACAAGCCATTTTCAGTCTGACTTTCTGCACGATGTTTGTAGTGGAAATCATTCTTCACTCTATCTGTGCTGTGGTTCTTGTGCCACACAACACCAAAGCAGAATATTCCCCAGTGTGTTTACTCGTTAACAAGGTGTTCTTTTCATCAAAGCACAGTTTTATCCGTAAGTGTTTTTGATCTTCCAGATCTTGTCTTGACACCCACAGTTGAATGCCATTCCTTAATGACATTTCAGACAGTGGAAAATGCAAGCTCAGAGTGCTTTGATATCTTTTTATAGCCTTCTCTGCTGTGCAGGCATCAATTAGCTTCATTTTCAGATCCTCAGTCAGTTGCTTGGAGGAGCCTGTGGTTGTCGAGTGTCACCACAAGGTCTGACGAGGCAGACAGTTTATCAGGGTCTGCAGTTATCATCAGCTGACTTCTAATGACAAGTCCTAACATGCAAATTAAAGCCAAGTTAATGAATGTTTTACAAGCAAACCTTTGTAAATAACCTGAATTACAAATGCTACAATTTCAGATTTTGTTTTCAACTTTATAGCTTTTGAAATAAAAAGTACCAAACTGTGCATTAACAGTTAAAGACTACTTAGAAAGGTTAGAATTTTTATGTATTTTGGATGTGTGTTTGCTGCACAGTCTTTTAATCTGATTCTTTTCATTTCAAAATCAGCTAAATATAGAATTTTACCACAACTTCTTCATGCGGCTCTTTCTGTATGCTTATTAAGTCTATCTGGATTTCTGTCATCTTAGTTTATAATCATTTGTTTGCACGACTTCAAACACGAGACGAACCCTTCTGTTGTCGATGTCTGTCAGTTTATACTCTGTAAAGTACAAAGTTAGTTTGGGGAGCAGGTCTAATGCCATAGAGCATACAGTGTTGTCATCCAGTCATCATTTTGCTGTCAGGTGACCCAGGGAGACCCGGGAACCCAGGAAAGCCAGGTGTGAAAGGCCGTGAAGGTGTCATTGGCAAGGCCGGACCTCGTGGACTGAAGGGGTTTCGTGGAGCACCAGGGGTGGCTGGAAAACGGGGACAAAAAGGAGAGCTGGGCGACACGGGCCAGCAAGGAGCTCCTGGTGGCTGCAACTGTGGCAGCGCAGCCCGATCAGCCTTCTCTGTGGCTGTGACAAAGAGCTATCCTAAGGAGCGAATGCCCATCCGCTTCAGCCGGATCCTTCTGAATGAGGGGAACCACTACAACACCAGCAGTGGGAAGTTTGTCTGTGCCATCCCAGGGGTCTATTACTTCACCTACGATATCACACTGGCCAATAAGCACCTGGCCATCGGGCTGGTACACAATGGACAGTACAAGATCAAGACATTTGATGCCAACACGGGGAACCATGACGTGGCGTCTGGTTCTACGGTTCTCCAGCTGCAACAGTCAGACCAGGTCTGGCTGCAGATCTTCTACTCTGAGCAGAACGGACTCTTCTTCGACCCTTTCTGGACAGACAGCACCTTCACTGGCTTTCTTATCTACGCTGACCAGGACTTTCTCAATGAGGCTGATAAAAAAGCAAATGCTGAGGCTGAAAGTTAATGCTGCAGTCCTGAAAATATATTTGTTTTTTTTCCCTTAACTAGTTTTAATTCATATCAAAATGAGAGCTCCCTTCATCTTCAGTCAGTTTCAGCGGTTTAACAAATTCTGACACCAGGGGGTGCACAAGAAAAAAATAACAAAATCCAGCTGGTAGGTCAGACTTTAATACTGAACAAAATGTATTTTGTGCTCTATCCTGTTGGAATATATGGTGCTGTTTACTTGCACAATATTTTCAACATTGACCCCAAAAGGGGCTAAATTAATTCCATCCCCTTTGTTCTTTGCTGTAGAAGGTGGCACAAAGTCATCTTCTGTGGTACAGTCTCTTTATTCACAAAAAACATAATTTGAACAAAGATCAAAGCAATGTTGAGATACTAACAATATTGTAGTATGTGTCCTTTAGTGTTTTGTATAAAATACATTTTCTCTTGATAAAAATAAACTCAATAAATGTAAACCTACAATTTTGTAATCGTGGTATATTGTGATAGGGGTTGCACGGTGGTATGGTTGGTAGCACTGTGGCCTCACAGTTAGAAGATCCCTGGTTCGCGTCCCGGTCTGGGCCTGGGATCTTTCTGTGTTGAGTTTGTACGTTCTACCTGTGCAGCATGGGTTTTCACTGGGTACTCGAGCTTCCTCCCACAGTCCAAAACATGCTGAGGTTAATTTGTGATTCTGAATTGTCCATAGGCGTGAATGTCCTTGGTTTTCTGTTTCTATCTGTCTATGTGATAGACTGGCGATATGTCCAGGGTGTCCCCTGTCTTTGCCTGAGTCAGCTGGGATAGGCTCCAGCCCCACTGCGACCCTACAGAGGTTTAAGCAGTGCATAGATAATGGTTGGATGGATGGAATATTCTAATTCATACATTTATTACATCATTTTATCATGATCAATCAATCAATCAATCAATCAAAATTTATTTATATAGCACTTTACAACACTCAAGGTGACCAAAGTGCTTTCCATTAAAACAAACAGTAAAATAAGATAGAATAAAATAAGATAAAATACAATAAAATCAAACAAAATAAAATGATGATGCATGATAAATTTCCATTACTCAATTCTCATACATTTCAGGCGCACTTTAAGTTCACCATCATTTATTCAGTAGGATTCAAGGCAATGAGACACTTAGGAAAGAGAGGACAGAGGGAAGAAATAGGACAATCACAGCTACACACTATATCTCCTGTGCTGTTCTGTGAATATGTATGAATCTTGTTTTTTTTCACTTTCTGTCATTGTTTTTTGCCCCACTTCATAGCCTGATCTAAAACTGAAGTAAGTAGTGTTTCTTGGGAGAGTTCGTCCTCAACTGTGTCTGTTAAATTGGTGGTCAGTCACATTACACATGGAACTAATTCATCAGACTTCATCTACAGCAGTGGTGGAGGAAGTATTCACAGCTTTTACTTAAACTCACAGCAGTGCTTCATAAGATTTTATTATAAGTAAAAGTTGTGGAGGTGGAGGTAATTTCAGCTGTTTTAATTCGTCATATTTTATAAACTCATCATTGGATTGGATCGTCAAGTCTGAAAAATAACTACAAACAGTGACTCTCAAATTAATTTGAATTTGAATAAAAAGTGCAAAAACATTATTCTGAAATGTGGAAAAACATCGATCTCAAAACTGTACCTAAGTATTTTAAACATCTGAGAAGCTTCAGGCAAAAATCTCTCTCTGGTGGAACTGCCAACAAATTAGAAACATCTGAAATACAATAAGAGGGTACAGGAAAGCAGTGGTATGGTCTATAGCAATGCACTGCATTATATGAAGGTATCATGTGTCTTAATAACTGAAATAATTACAAGACATAGCAATGAAATGGAACAAAGTTAAGATGAGATGAGATAAGATTACATCCCTGTGCGATATCACCTAAACATCAAATGATTTACGATTCTCCTTCCAGTCATAGTTTGAGTCAATGTTCAACAGCGGGGTATTTGCTTTTGTACAGACTGTAGGACCACAGTAGGAGACAGTAGGAAACTGATGCAACAGCATTCAACATACTTTTTATTACTGAGATTTAAATGTTTCATTTTTTTAATACTCTACATTTCCACTTGTATTTTTGATGACAGACTCAATCCTCCTCGGCATGGAGGATATCAGTGTTTATGGAGAGATGTTCTGCCGTCCTTCAGAGACAGTTTTTCTCAGTTGCTGTTTGCTGGAGGGGCTTTGTTGGTCTACCTTTCTTTTTAAAGTACCCCAAAGGTATTCTATTGGATTCAGCTCAGGTGACATACTTGGCCAGGCTACAGTTTTTGGCAGCGTGCTTTGGATCGTTATCACGCCGAAATAATCCTCTTCTGCCAAGACTCTGCTGACTGGGATTCATCTTGTCAGCCAGTATTTTGGTATATCCACAGGCATTTATGGTGCTTTCTATGAACATCTGCACGGCAACACCTTCTGCTCTCATGCAGCCCCACATCATCACACTCCCACCTCTGCGCTTCACTGTCGGGACTATGCAGTCACTGTGGTTGTCCTGGTAAGGTTCACCCCAAACATGCTTAACTTCATCTGAGCTGAACTTTTCTTTTCTTCTCTTTAGCAAAGCTCGTCCTCCATTTTTGTAACAGACAGCAAGTGAGGGTGTTTTTCCTGAACACCATCCACTGAAGCTGGAATTGTGTACTGCCCTGCTCACTGTCTGAGCTGTCACAATAACGTAGATATCCATAGTCTGAAACCCTTACCCTTACCTTCTCTGGAATTTCTTTTCCACATGTAACTATGATGTTGATACACAGACATACTCAGCCCATAGATGCAAAACTGAGAAAGCTCTGCTGTTCTTGCAATTAGGCCGTTGGGAAGCTAGAGGTATTCTCAGTTTTGCTTCAGTGATGACAGGTTTTTCTAACTTGTGTGTCTCTGATCACAGGTGTGTTCACTTTTATTGCAATGAATTTGTACTTTAGATCCCCTATTTTCAATATAGTCTTTCTGAGGTATTTGTTTTTGATTGTTCATAAGAGGAAAAACTTTAATTGTCAACTTAGCAAAAATGCAATTACTGAGAGGCGACTCCATTTTGAAACATTTAGAATGTAAATAATATGTCACAAAGGGCTTCTATATTTTGTAATTTTGTGTCCTACAATATAAAACAAAATTAACTTTTCACGTGTTTTTCTTGCAGTAACAAATTATCCGATACTGCACAAAAACCAGAAATTAGAGAAAACTCCAAAAACTAAAAACAGATTTGTGTAAGAGACCTCTGTTCTCTTCCCACCACTTAATCGTTACACAACCCCTCAGATGGAAGGTTTCAAAATGCAAAATGCGACCTAAACAGAGATCAATTAGAACTAACATTTTTCTGTGTGAATAGAGAACTTTTACTTTTCATACTTGAGTAACTTCTTTGCATCTGTTAATTCTAGTTAAAGGCCTGGCAGCTGAGTTCTGTCCAGTCTCGAGTTCACCAACAGATTTTTGGGTAAGGCAAGTAAAGAGGCTGTTGCAGGAATTTATCCATGGTGAGATAAAAGCATGTTAAATGGTCTCTGCATTGTATTCAATTCATTTCAGCTTTAATTTTTATAGCACTAGTTCCAGTTCACCTTAAGGCACTTCAGCAGTAAGGTAAAGACCTTACAAAATTAGACGGAGAAACCCAAGAAATCCAAAGTTTCCTTTCGAATTCCTCTAAGCAAGCACTTGGAAACTGTGGAAAGAAAAACTATCCGTTAACTGGAGGAAACCGCCGAACCAGTTTCAGGGAAGGTGACCATCTGTCTTGACCGGTTGGGGTGAGACTAAAAAGGAGAGAGAGCAGCTAACAGATAGAAAAGAGATACCTGCAGAGAGGACAAAGCACAAACTGCTGGACAAAGAAGATGCAAATTTAGTGAGGTGCAATGGGGGCATATAAGTGTGTAAGAAGGAAGTAGAGGAAAGAGGTTCAGTGCATCATAGGAAGCCCCCCAGCAGTCACCTGATATATTTTAAGCTTCATGTTTTAATAATAAGAAACGTTTTTTGTTATAACACAAATTAAAGTAGTATCAAGTAGTACCATAATAGATTAAATTAATATAATATAACATACGTTTCATGTTATAACAAAAATAAGTAGAATATTGTAACAAGAAAAAATTATTTTCTAACATGATAAGTTTGTATGTAGTAGTAACATAAAATAAAATTTTCGCGTTATAACACTAAACTGTTCCGTGTTTCATGTACATTTCTGTACTTTAGGAAAAGAATAAAAGTTGTCAAAACTTAATATAATATAATATAATATAATATAATATAATATAATATAATATAATATAATATAATATAATATAATATAATGTTAACCTGGTGAAATGTGGCGGTTTGTAGTTCTCAGACTGACCTCTGTAGGACTACAACTCCCAGGCTGGAGGAGGGACGTTCACGTCGAGCGCACGAGCCTCGCTCCTCAGCAGCAGCTGGTGCAGCCGAAGAGGCTACTTTGTTACAGCGGAGCCACCGGAGAGAAAACGGCTGAACCGAGTCTCTCGAAAAAGTGTGAACAGTTGAGGGAAAACAGCGCAACCGAAGGCCTGTCGGCGAGGTTTGGCGGTGGCAGCAGATGTATGACCTCCCCGGCGGATCTCAAGTCTGTGTTTTCGCCGTCAAAACGAGCTCTTTCTCAAAGTTGAGCCCGAGAGGAGTTCTCTCATTCAGGATGTCGGACTGAGACAAAGGGGTCTGGGGGGCATTCCCGTCGGAGCGGTGAGTGGCACATTTAACAAACACCCAGATGAAAAGTTCCCCATGTTGCTGCCCTGTACGAGGACTGAGCTGAGTTTGTGTCGAGACGTCTAGTTTAGTCTCAGAGAGCTGTTTTTGTTTCCCAACGAGGCCAGTGTTTGTGAGCTCGGTGGCCAGTTAACTTGTGTAGCCTCACTGTGTTTGGCCGCTGTCTCGTGGTGCAGAGCGTCTCACTGATAACCAAAGTATGGGATTTGTTGGTATTTAGTGGTTGCCGTGATAAAGCACGTCTAAAGTGAGCTATCTGAAAGGCTGATTTGATTAAATTTGACCTACGGCGTGGTCGAGTGGACATTTAACTGAGCCATTTAAATTCCCGAGCAGAGAAAATGGCCTGTGCAGGCAAAGGGACCTCTGCTGTGAGATTAGCAAGGTGCCCAAAACTTTATTAAAACCACTGCATATTAACATAAACATGTCTTTGCTGTTGGTACAAACGCACATCTCTAGTTGAATAAACCCCAAAAGATATTTTAATAACAAAATTTGGCTAAAATTCAGCTTAATCCTCCACTTTGGATTTCCTAGTTTTCCTCACCACTCTGTCTGTTCTTGAAGGGTTTGAACTTTGTCTCATTTTGCATCCGTCTGTCTCAGCAGGCAAAACTTGATTCTTGAAGCCTCCTCTGAATGGGAAAGATGGAGAGGGAGTTGCAATGGTGGAAAGGACAGTTAGCTGCCGATATCCATCAATCTCTCCGCATCAAGGTGAGTGAACGCAATCAAGGACTATTCCAGTTTAATAGGAAGCTGTAATTATGTTGTCAGTGTGAGCCAAACTTGTGTTGACTGCAAGACAATTTTAAGTTTATATGACAAACAGTCATTTATTTGACAAGCTGTTCTCTCTGAAAATAGCTGTGTGCTGCCATAATATGACTAAAACAGACAGCTAACTATATAAAATAAATAACTGTTTACGTACATTTTACTAAAAGAAGAATTCCCCTTTTAATGCCCCTCATATGAGAATATTTCCAGTGTTTATTGAGATTCCTGTTGTGGTAAATGGAATATTTTAGGGGTTTTCGATTGTTGGTTGGACAAAACACGACGTGTTCAAAAGTCCCAATGAGAAATTTTATTTTATTTGGTAATTTTAAAGATCAAACAATTAATATTATTAGTACTGCTCGTAATAACCTCCAATCTAATAATAAAATCTAAGTTACAAATTGCTTCACAAGCCACCAAAATATAACAGATAAAAACACTACGTGGTGTATTGAAACCAATACAGTGTTAGAAAATATTATTGAAAGAAATAAGACAGTTCAAAGGAAATAAAACTCCAAAAAAATCCAGGAAGGCTCTCTGATAAACTGATGTTTTAAGAAGAGACTTACAAGAGATCACTGACTGATTAGTCCAGAATACAACTGCGGTGAAATGATGCAAACATTTCTAAATAGCAAATCTTTTAGGCAAAGTGTTTAATACATTGCAGATATACCGATAAAGAAAACAAGAGCTGTGTTGATATTCCACAGCAGCATCTCAACAAATGTAAAGTTGGGAGGAAAATATAATTACACGGTCCTGTTGTCTACTTAAAAATGATCTAAATTAGATTACATGGAGGAGTTAAGGCTCATTAATTGAGAATGTCTTAATTAACCTTGAAGCGTGATCATATTTCTTCCCATGTGTCACTTTAATGGAGACATCTGTCACTTGACTGGCGTTTTCAAGCCAAGACTCTCCTGCCGTCATCACACTGACGGAGATGAAATGCCGGTCAGGTTTTTGAATATCAGGCGTCTCTAATGTGCCACGGATTGAAGCTGCGTAAAATGAAGACCGTCGTATACGAGATTATGAATTAGATGTTTGTGAGTCGTATAATGAGTCACTTACTTACACACTGTTTGATTCGTGTTACTCATGCCGGGCAGTCTGACTCAGAAGGAGCTGTCAATTAGACCGAAGTCTGTACACAGGGCTGGAAACTAAACAACACACCCACGCTTTTCTCATATACTATAATGAAAGAGGGAGAGATACTGTCAGTCTAATGTTAGGTTTAGATTGCCCTGTATCAGCGTTTTTTGTGAGGTCTCAAGCAACAGTCTCACCACAGTATATAATGTTTAATACAATGGCCTTTTTGTAGGTGGTGCAAAGGTTAAAATAGAGAAACATCTGATAGGTGTAATTAACTGAGGAATTGCTTTTTTATTTTAAGTGACACATTAGAGTTAATCGCTTCATTTAGAGGTGTCATACTGTGGAAACCTGCCTTTGTTTTCAACCTAGTCAGTCAGCCAGACTGTGCTGAACAGGGTTTTCCCCAGTTTCTAAATACCCTTTGATAGTGTAACTTGTGATGCATAAAGATACTGACAGAGTTTAGGCATTTTTCCAAGAAGACAATCATTTTTATTCATGATATTTCTTTGCCATGAACTTATACCTAGTACCCATGGTGACAGGTGTATTTTATGTTCACCTGAAGAATCTTATAAATGAACAATGTCATGGATCCTATTGTATGCTCTCTAGTGGAAATATACTACAGTTTACTGACGGAAAATTACGATAGCGGGCCAATTTAAATTTATTTGTTTCGCCTCTTTCAAAAAGAAGGCAAACAATTGTTTTACATAAGACATAAAAACCATTAAGACAATGTATAAAAGCAACATAAAAAGCTAATTTGGTTTTTAAAAAAGGATATGATTGGAAGAATTAGAGAAAGAGAAATTACTTACACACATCTACCTGATATGAATAATTAGTACCAAATTAAATGTAATAAATGGCTGTGACAAAAAGGAAAGTCATATGCCTTGATTTGAGTTGAAAGTTTGTCACTAGAACAAGCTGTCTTAGTAACCAAATGATTTGTTTATGTCCTTTTTAATTATAAATGCCCCATATGTGCTTTTTCCTGCTTCTAAGATTTGGAAATTTGCTGCTTTTCATGATTGTAAACTGATTAAGTCTGGATTTTGTTCTGTCTGACAAAAAACAAGAAGGCTGTTTGATTTGGCCTGCTTGCAATATTTATACTGGTTAAACTATTTATGTAAAACAAAAAAGACCAGCCAGGCAGTTTAATTTTATAATAACATTACTGTCAGTGCTGTTGAAAGACTTGATGATGAGTGGCGGTTGTTGGATGTTGAAATAAAAAACGGGTAATTGGAAAGTGCAGTAAATTTGCAGTGGAAAAAGAATGGTGAAATCAGGATCAGAGCTGTGTGTAAAAAAGGCCTTCACACAGTGTTCAGATTTCCTGCATGGCGCCTGCTCCCCCACAGCCTCATCCAGCCTTAATGACGTTTGCTGCAGTGATAATGCCCTGATGTGGGAGATAGCGGTGGTGTGTAGCATGTGGCAAATTATCAGACATGCAAATCAGTAGGCAGCTGTGGAATCCTTAATTATGGTGCGGATCCCCCACAAAGGCACCTCTCCACCCCACACAAACCAACTCCCCCCCCATAGCCCCTCCAGACTCAGGCAGCCTTCCCCCCTTCACATCTACCCCCATTCTCCTGCTGCCCTTGTACTCCCAGACAGACAGATGGACCAGAGGCAGAGGCAGTGGGAGGAGAGCAGAGTTTGGGGAGGATTGGGTGATATGGTAGGTCATGGCACCGGGGGTGGTGCTGCTATATGCTGATTTGGGAGGGGGGCTACTGTTTATTTTTGGATTCCATTGAAGTGTCACTCTGAGCATGATTGTTGTTTTAGTTGAACTCGGAATAAATACTCAACAGTTCATGTAGCCACAACAGTGTTGGTAGTTTTGACCTCATTGCAAAGTGTGTTTTGCAAACTATTGACGGTGACATGTATTTCAGTGAGTTTGTTTTGAAACACATGAGGGCTGCAACTAACCATTATTTTCATTATTGATTAATCTGCCAATTATTTCCTTGATTGACTGTCAGTTTTTTCTTTAGCCTGAGCAACAATCCCACCCCCCAAATTTATAATAGACTATAATGGAAGAACAAGGAAGAGATCTGAGAACCTTGAGGCATCAAATGATCGATAATTTTGCTTTAAATATAATCAATTATTAAAGTTGTTGAAAATATATTTTTTTAAATTAGTGCGAATCCTAAAGTGAGCTTTGGCCTGTTTGGGCTAGTCTAAGGGATATTCCTCAACAGTCTTGACATGATGTGGATGTTTTCTGTATTTTTCCTTTATTTTAAGGACCCCTCGCTGATCCTAAGGAGATTAATCTACCAACCCTCAATCTCTTATTAAATCCAAAAGCTCTTACAGACTTCCAGAGAGCAAAAAAAACATTTTTCTGAACAAAAATATTTTCTATAAGCAGCTTAAAGGCATAGAAAATAACTGTTCTGCGAGCTTGTACGTGCAGGTCTGAATGTCTTTTGTTTCTCACTCTAAGGCAGATTGTGAAACTGGAACCTTTTGCTCTCTGCTGTTCTGTGGCTGATTGAGAAGATACCCAAGGCTGATTCAATGCTAATGCCCCCGAGTGTCTTCCTTCCACTTTGAAACACATGCAGCTAATTGAACATGAATAGGAGATGTGCTCGGGGTGAAACCTAATCCTATCTGCTCCTCAACCACCACTGGAGAAAGGCCCTCCCCTCCCCAAACCACATACACACACATAGCACACACATACCCTCAGCCCATTGTTCAGAGACCCCTGCAATGACCCAAATTAGCTCCAGTTCTCTGTACCAATGGTGAATTGAATGGAAATGAAATGAGGCTGAATCATAATCAAGAACTTTCTGTATTAAATTGAGTTTTATTTTTGATACGACTATTTCATACCCACAGCAGCTCTCCTGACAGCAGTTAAAAACCCAGCCACAGGAGACATGCATGCATCACTATTATTATGCATATGCTTTACAACCCCCACGCTTCTTCATCTTTGCTTCCTGCCCACCCTGCTCCTCTCACCCCCCGTCGTTTGCGTGCCCCCCTCATCCCTCTTCTCTTCTCCCTCTCCAGGAGCTGAAGTTACCGGTCTACCGGGCCCACTCTCCGCAGATTGGCATGCGGCGGTACTTTGCTGACTTGTTGGCAATCCTGAGCAATCGCTACCAGCTCTGTCCGACGGCACGTCACCTGGCCGTCTACCTGCTGGACTTGTTCATGGACCACTATGATGTGGCTGTTAAGCAGCTCTATGTCATTGCGCTTTCCTGTCTGCTGCTAGCTAGTAAGTCCAGAAACATCCTTCCAGCTTGTTTTATAAATCCATCTCCATGCTTGTTTAAGTACTTTCTTTGCAAATGTTCTTTGCATGAACATTTACTTACTCTTGCTTATCATTTTTAAATGAATACTCATAATAATGATAATTTTGGGTGCTGTTTTGCTTAAGTGTATGATAATCTAGCAAAGCAGAACCTTTACTAAGATTGGGGTTTGTGTTTTATTTTGATATTGATGGTAATGATGGTATTGCATTTTCACCTAACCTGTAAATACACACTTGGTCCTTCACACATCCTTCCAGCCTGTTTATTAAATCCATCTGCATGGTTGTTTGAAGTTTTAAAGACCTTTTTGCTTTGCAGGAACGTTAGTTACTCTTACTTTTCATGTTTTATTTATTACTCATAATAATTAACATTTTGGGCCCTGTTTGTGTTTTCATCTTGAAAATTAACATGTAAATACACAATTTTCCACTGTAAATGTGCTGAGCTAAAAGAGACATTGTGACTGTGGTTTATGCACACATGGCTTAAGGTGAAACACTTCCTGCAACAAGGCTAATTTGAGTTGCACTCAAGAGACCATGGTGGTTTTTTCCCCTTCCCAGCTTCACTTTTTTAGCTGATCTGAACTGCATTGACAGTTAACTGATAACTGAAATGTTGGCTTAAAAAAAAGAATTTTTCCGATGTGGTAGGATGACTGTACCATTGTTTTGGGACAAACGGTTGGGGATTATGCTCAAGTCTGCAGAACTTTATCTATGTCTTTGATCCTGGCTGTAATATGATCTCTGGGGCTGCTTCTGTTGCTTAAGTCAGTTTGAGATGAGCTAGCGTTGCACCTTCCAAGGTCAGTATGTCCTCAAATGAAAGGTACATTCATTTTCTTTTATTTCTTTACTCTTACTTTTCTCTTTTACATGCAATGTGCTTAATTGCAGAGGGCAGCCCATCCACCAGCTCCATACAAATCCATTTATTGCCTTTAGACATTAAATACCTAATGGCCTATGTTTTAATATAGTAACCATGGAGATATTTTGTATTTTTCCTATAGAAAGGAAATGGGTAAAAACACCAAAATCCACAATGATTTGATCCTGCTGCTTTTGATGTATCTTATTCCTCTATGCTGTGGAGCTACCTTTGTTCTGTCATTAAAAATGAATCGGTGTGAACAGATTCAGGGGTTATTCTTGAGTTGAAGTTGCGTCCCTTCTCAAGCCATCTGTATTTCTGTAGAAGTGAGTGAAGTAGTGGTTTGGTTTGATGAGTAACCAGCGTGCTTCTTTGCTGTGGAATCTGAAAGTGTTTCTTTGTGTTTCATGTAAAGCAGGTGTGTTATTCATCCTGTCTCTATTGATGCATGGTGCAGTTTGTGTGGTAGTTATTAGTGTCTCTGTGTCTGTCTGGTGATTAACAGACTGTGAGGTTTTCTGTACATTAATGCAGCCCTTGGCATCATGGGTAATTAGACTAATGATGCTGTCAAAGTAAGAGTCTGGAACAGGGCCTGCTCACTTGGGAAGGCTCAGTGTGTGTCTATGCACAGTCGCGTACAGGCCATCTCTGCAATCAGAGAAGTCTCTGTGGTGAGATAAATTTGAATACGAGACTTGAAAGAGATTTTATTTAAAAGCAATCTCACAAGAATCCAAGAATAGCTTTAAGAGTTTGCTCATTTTGCGAGATAAGTATTATCAGGCCAACCTGGACAGAGGGCTTTCTTCTAATCTGTAACAGATTAATAAGGTTTTTTATTGAATCTTTTGATAGTGGCTTTCAGTTAGTGAGGCTCTGTCCTCTGTTCTGCTGCTTCTGACTCCTCCAGAACTCAAGGGAGTCTCTGTCATGATTGATGAAGGCTTGAAAGGGCGTTTGATTCAAAGTTGTCTTGGGTTTTTCATCTGTCCTGAGGTGCTTTGGAATCTGGCCTAGTTATTGAACAACCTCACCAGGTCTCACTGCATGTATTTGATGGGCACATACATTGTCTTTCTTTAAACTTTTCTGACTTCCGCACTCAGTTAATTAATCTGTACTTCTTTTGTGCCTCACAGCAGTCTCTGCTTAATCCCGTTACTCCATTGTATGTGTGTTTTTGTGGGTGCTTGTCTGTGCATGTGGTTGTTCATGAATGAGCTCCTCCTTATTGGCAGCAGTAAGATTATGTTCAGACTTTCAAACCCATAGAGGCTGAGTGTTATTGACACCTATCCCAGCTATCCCATTTATTTGGAGACCTCACTTCACTCTAGAGGGACAATTAATCAGGAAAACCAAAATTAGCATTTGAAAGCCAGTTTGTATCCCCAAACTTAAGTTTCTATTGTGTTACATTCCATGAAGTCCTGCAGTGATTGCATCAATCTTCATGGCGGATTTTGGTCCCCTAAGTCAAAGCTCTGCATACTGCAGCTATTTGTTATCATAAATGGAATCATGGATGTGTCTCTGCTGTTGTCTTGATCTATTTTTCGATGTCTCTGTAGCAAGTTATTGTTAAAGCTGGATTTCATACTGTTCTTTCAGTTAACCTGATTCAGGGAAGGGTCTCCAATAATAAAAAAGAGCATCCAGTGAAACAACTGAGCATAAGAAGCTCCGTCATGTTGACTACACAGTACACTTACATAGGCTACAGAGCCCGGGGGTGGGGAAGAGCTGTGTGCCGAGGGGCACCTGCCATATGCTCTCCGAGTCAGGCCTCAAACAAAAGCCAGTCAATGCAAGCAGGACAGCCAGCCAGCCAGCCAGCCAGCCAGACCCTACCCAGATAGGGGGAGGGGAGCACACTCTCAAGGGTGGAGGTTGCTGTGTGTGCATGCGTGTGTTTGTGTGTGTATGATAGAGATTTGCCGTAAGCTAACGTCGCTAAAAGAGGACATGGTTGCTGTGGCAACCTTAGAGTAAACCTATGGATTCCTTTCATGTGGTCACCTAATTAAGATCCACATTGAAGTCTAATCTGTTAGAGAGTTTGCTATTGAAAGAGCCCTTCTACTACTGCCACATAGCAATTTATCTGGCTGGGTTCCGGCGGTGTCCTTTTACCTTTTTGCTGCTGGCTCTGTTTCCTCCTTGTTCTCTCACCTTGTCAGGGTCAGGCAAAGCAAGCCAGTCCTGGGACAGGGCGGCCAGTAAAAGCAGCCCCACATCCCTGGGGGGTTGGGAAATGAGTGGAGCGGTACTTCAAAGACAGGTTGGCTGCTGATGTTAAACAGGGTAGAAAGGGAGGGAGAGGTGGTGGCCTGCAAAATGGGACATGTTAGAACTGAACCACCCAGCAGGGTGCCCTGAAATGTAGATTAATAGGGAACCCACTTCCCCCTTTATCCCAGTCTCTGTGGTTTGATAGTAATTCTGATGGAACTGTTGTCATGTGGGGCTCTCACAATTAGAGAAATTATGCAGAGTTGTATAGATGGGTTTGGAAATGTTAATATTATTCATTATTCTGAGATGCAACCAAAGCACCAGCTCAAATTTTTGTTTAAGATCTGTTTGGTGATTATAATCCACAAAACGGCAGTACAAATTTCCGCATTTAGTCAAATTCTATGCTTTGTTGTGTATTGCCTGAAGCTCTGTTTGCCCACATGCACCCTGTGTCACCACCCATCCAGCAAGGCACTTCACACCCTTATTCAGTGAACCCCCCCCCCCACCACACACACACACACACACACACACACACAAATATATATACTCAGGGCAGAGGTTTATATGATTCTTCCTGGTCACCCAAGCATTCAGCATCAGGGGTCAAGGGTCGGCCAGGCCTACATTGTCAGAGCTACCGGGACCAGGGGTGGCAACACACAGATTCTGTGATGGAGCTGTGACCAATTTCCCCGCTCCCAGTGAAAGATGAACCAACAAATAAAAAGAGTTTAAAGAGCAGAGGAAATTCCTTCATGGCTGTCAACTCAAAGAGAGAAAGCCGGAGAGAATGAGGATAAAAATGAACATTTCTTAAAAAGTGTTAATTTCTTAATCTAAGCCTTTATTGGCAAGGTATTTATAAACATTAAATGATAGTAGTAACAAATCCTGTTGGGAAATACATTTACATTTATATATTAGTCTTGTTAATGGATTATTTTTTGTCTGATGCTGTCATTTTGAACCAGAGGTATAAATACTTAGCTTAACTTTCTAAAACTGATAGTCCAGCGCTGATACCGAGTGACTGGCCCACTGTGCAGAAGTGAGACAGAAGCAAGGCACTTTACTTGTTATTTTAGCTTCCTTTTTTGATTTGATGTCCAGTGTGAGACTACAACCTGACCCTTGCATTAAAGTGCTTATGGGATTTCTTGAGCAGAGATTTCTCTTCTTTTTGGATAGTTATAAATGCCTGCAAATGGGTAATTGATTTTGGTCACCTTACATTTTTTCTAGATGAACTTAACTGTTTTGACTGCAGAGTTGCATAGTTTTGGCAAACTGAAAAACAGAGGCCTGGCTTTCTGTGTGAGAATGCAGCTCTCGGGTTTCCTAACCGCCCCTATCACTCTAAATCGCTCTTCACCTCCACCTCCACCGCCTCCTCTTCCCCAAACCTCACACCTGGGAGGAGGCCCTGCATCCCTAGTTCTACCTCTCTCTAACCCTTGACCTCTAACCCCCTGCTTGTTTGCTCAACCTTTTTCTCATCATCACCGGGTAATAAGTGTCTTGTACATGCTGTATATGGAGAAGTAGTAGATGAAGAGAAAGGATGGTCTCGTCCCCGTTTGCTGACTTAAGATAGGATCATTGCACTGCCTGCATTCCAGGTAGGCTGAACTCACAGGAGAGGAATGCAGCATCTCTTTCAGGCTGCATTCAGACTGACAACAGTAAAACAGCACAAGGAGCTCTGATGGTGTTGGCATGTTACAACAAGGATTCAGTGAGGAGATGAAATACACATCACAAAGTCCAGGTTTATCAAACATTAAGTTGTATACTTGCCAGGCAAGTAGTGAAAGAGCACAGTGCTGATGTATTCAAACTGGTATGTGAACCTTTGCAGAATTATTTTGCCAGAGTTTTATGTTGCAGGATAAAGTTGGAGATATAACAGAAGAACTATTTGAAAACCAATGTAAATGTGTCTGTAATATGTACCAAGAGCCAGGTAGTCAGCAGAACGATTATAATTAAACGCCACTTTGGTAATTGAAAGCAAAAATTCCAAAAATTATTAGGGTTTAGCTTCTTAAATGTAAAAAGCTGCTGATTGTCTTGGTCTTCTCTTACGGTAAAATGAGTACATTTTAGTTTCTGGTTGCTGGTTTACCAAAACAATCTGGAAAATGTTGGTTCGGGTTAGAAAAAGAAGCATTATTTTTCACTATTTTCTGACATTTTAAAGCCTAATTGATTGATTAAATGTTTTTTTTTTCTTTAACAATGTCAGCAATACCTGCAACTGGTTGTCCATGTTGAGTTACCCACTGGTTGTCATGGTGTCTTTTTCTTCTGGAAAATTAACGTGTGATAGGGGTGTAACGAATCAGGGAAGGACACATGATATATAAAACCCAGTCTGGAAGCAGATGTGGGTATCTGCATCATTATTTCCAAAATAAAAATTTCCAAAAGTCTTAGTTTTAGGGGTCCTAAGACATCTGCATAGTGTGGATGGAAGATGTAAACGTAGCAAAAGTAATGTTTTTTGAAACAAATAGTGGATGTAGGTTAATTTATCTATATGTTTATTGCTGCATAGTATCCAACTATTGTGCCCACTATTTTAAATGAATGAGGCCACTGTTTTATCACACAGGCTGTAATATGCACAGGAGTCAGTTCTTTTTACAGTAACTGAAACCGACTTGTGGCTGAAACTCATACTGTACTTTTGTAGGTTCCTATGACGATGCTCTGGTTTTTGTTTTTAAAGCTTTTGGGTATCCCATGTTTCTCATGTGTCTGGTCACCCGCAGTTGTAAACCAGAGGAGTAATCACAGAGCACAATAAGGAGATTGACTTGTGCTCTGTCTCTTAAGATCAAAGGGGCTGGGGCAGTGTGGAGATTGGGGGCATTGATGGCTTTTTATGGCTGTGTCTGTGTGGACATAGCAGTCCAGCAGCAGACAGAGCACTGATGCAGAGGATATGAGGGTGAGAGAATGGGGCAAGTGTGGACTGGGCCATGGAACGAGTCCTGGTGGCTATAAACAGCCTTGTTTCATTGTGCTTCCTGTTCTGCTGGAGAGACGCCATTACTGCCTCTCTGCTAATTACGCCCTCACCCCCACCCACGGGGATGTTGGACTGCAGATCCTATTCCCTCTGTCTTCCTCTCTCCTGCACGGCTTAATGGTGGGTCGCAACATCAGTGATAAAACTTGCACTGTGTAGGAAGACACCCTGCTTCACTAGACATAAAGAGCTAAATGAGGTCCATCAAAAGCAGTGACAGTAACTATGGCATGTTGGACAACTGTTTCTTGGAGTACTCACTTTTAAGTCAATAAAGCCGCTATTTTGACTGTTTGGCTGCCATGGTTTTAGATTAAAAGATTTACCCCAACAGAAGGTTGTTGTTGTTGTTGTTCCCAGCTTGATGCATATTTTTACCAAGCCGATGCATACACTTTTAAATCCTAGCACGAGGATATTCTGTAATCTTTATCAGCAGGCAGCAGTATGTACTGTATGTGTGTGATTGGTTGTATGTTTGTATGGGTTGTGAAGGGCCCATTGTGCAACTGCAGATGCGTTTTTGTGAGCAATTTCAGAAGCAATTATTTGCATTTTAGAGTCATGCTAACCGTACTTTTCACAAATGTGGTGAAATTAAGAATAATTCTGACCAGAGCAAGACAATTCGTATAACTGGAGTTTGAAAAATCAGCCAAACAAAAATGTTGTGAATATTAGTTTACTGCAAACATCTGTGTATTTCCAGTGACTAATGTTTTTGTGTACAACAAAAAGCTGCAGTACAGAAAGGCCAAAGAAATGCTTCAGGCTTTTTACATGCAGGTGTCATTTCAATGTTTGTGCAAAAGACGGCAACTGTAAAATGTTTAATTAAATACATATGAGGTACAATACATATCAAGGATAATACTTGAATTTTCTCACTATTTAGCATGCATAAACAGTATATAGACATTCAGTAAAGGGGTTTTAACACACTATAATGTAGTAATGAGCTGCTACAAGGACATTTTAAGTATTTTTAAATGTAAAGTATTTATCAACAATTATAACCTCTCTTATGAAGCCATAGATTATTATAACTGCTTTACAGTATAATCATTCATTATCTGCTTGTAGAATCTACTCATGGGTGTCTGCAGGAAGAGTTACAGTTGCTGAGAAACACACTAGTAAACAAATCTACTTATGACTACATTATAATGTTTTAATAAACTGCTCATGAAATCTCTCTATACTCCTGATTAATTCTAAATTGGGGGATTTTAAAGTGTTACCTTTAAAAAAAGACAATTATGATATGTGTGTCTGTCCTTATTGTATTTTTTAAAATATTCCTATCAGCATCAAAAATGCATTTAAAGATTGAGCTATGATTGTGGGAGGCAGTCAGTTTTATTAAAACTCTCCACTAAAAGCTGTGTGTAGTTCATGGCACAGGCTTTAGAAGGAAGTCTGTATCAGAGTAACCTGACACCTCCTCGCCCTCATTCTTAATGTTTGAGAGGAGGCCTGTTGGACCCTTGGATTAAAGGCAGAAACACCCCTTTTCATTGGTTGCATGGCCCCCCGAGGCCTCGGGGCTGTTGCTATGGAAAGGCGGACGTCTTGGGATGGGGAGGGGGCTCTCCATAATGACATTGCTCAAATGTCTGTGAGGATCTGGGGTGAGACATCAGGATAGAAATATTGGGGATCGAGCTGAGTGGGTTTTTCTTAGAAAGTGTTAGGCTTTTATAATCCACTCTGAGTACGGCACTCTCTGCAAGCCTACAGTGATGCCTCTCTAGGCTTATTAGTGTAATAGCTTAGCTTTATGACCAGATGTTCAGAAGTAGTCAACTTAATTGCAAAAGCTTAGTAGGCACTGGTTAGGTTTTGTGGAATCTGGAATAAGCTGCTATAAACCTGCTGCACATGATAATAATCATTGTAAAAAAAAAGGAACAAAGCAATTAATATACATTCTTTTGCAAAGATTCATCATCACAACCCCCTGTCAAGATTGAATCTTGATTTCTACATCCTTTTAACTACACTTCATTAATGTTGCAGTTTATTGTCAGATTCAGAAATCATGCGCATTAACACAAATGAACCTCATCATTTACTTCACTAACTTACTTACATATTCACTTAATGGTCAGTAAGATAGATTTGGAGCCCTCCAAGGGTCACAGTTAGATTTTTTTGGTTTGCATTACTTAGCATTCACTTTTGCATTCATTCACACTGTGCCTAACAGTTTGTGTGTTGATCCAGTCCAGTTCTAGTGAACAGCCAGTTTAGGGAAACACTCTGAAGGTGCTATTTAAAGGAGAGATATTGTGACACTAATGCATTTATTACTGGCAGTGTTCATATTGTAACCCATATTTTAGCAATAAATCTGTTGTAGCTGATCATTGTAATCATCACTGAATCTATACATTTTTTATAAATCCATCAGTCCAAGTCTATAAAAAGGAAAAGATGTATGTAATAATCTCCCACAGCAAAAGGTGGCAATATACTTGTTTTTGTCTGACTAACAGTCACAAACACTATTTTGTTTTTTATCTTTATAGTCAGTAAATGGTGAGAGGAATGCATTGCATTTTCTCTGATAACCGATCAAGTGTTTATTAAAATTGCTGCTGAATGAAGTTCTGTTGGTTTAGTTTGAGTTTACATAATGAACTGATAGTTTTAGTTCTGCAAGAACTACATTTTTGTGGGATAATGCGTTTTTGCATTACTGCTTAAAACACTTCAGATCTTCCGAGCCACATCCAGTATTCTAGAGCTGTTGGACTTTGTGTTGCTATCAGTAATGAGATTATTTTCATCTTTAAAAACTTGCAACCTTTGTGCAGTGAAGAGGAAGCCTTGGCAAATGTAAATGTAAACTGTTTTAGAAGTTTAAATGTCGATATTACACCAAAAAATTGTTTTAAAAATTTGCAAATGAATGTTGAGTGTTCCATCTCTATGACTCTGAAGTACACAGATGATGATATCTAACCTCACTATGTCTATTCCTTTCTTTCCAGGTAAATTTGAAGAGAAGGAGGACCGGGTTCCCAAACTGGAGCAGCTAAACTCTCTGGGTTTCATGTGCAGCCTCAACCTAGTCCTCAACAAGAAGGATCTGATCAAAATGGAGCTTCTGCTACTGGAGACCTTTGGCTGGAATTTGTGCATGCCCACACCCGCCCACTTTATTGACTACTACCTCCATGCCTCGGTGCAGGAGGGCGACCTCTACAATGGCTGGCCTCTGTCCTCCCTCTCCAAGACCAAGGCTTTCATGGACAAATACACTCACTACTTTCTGGAAGTTTCACTGCAGGGTGAGTTTGGAAGGGGAATGATGAGCTGGACTTTAATCTGTAAACAAACTGTTCAGCGTGTTGTGTACAGTTTATCAAGGAATTAACTGACAACTGTTTTCCTCTTGTAGACCATGCCTTCTTGAGTTTCAGACCATCCCAGGTTGCTGCTGCATGTGTGGCGGCGTCTCGTATTTGCCTTCAAATTTCCCCAAGCTGGACGACTGCTCTGCATCTACTAACAGGCTACACCTGGGACCACCTGACCCAGTGCATTGAACTCATGTTGCTGTAAGAGACACACCAACAAGCACACACCAGTACAGAATAAAATGCATGTAAAAATAGAAAACAAGGCTCACAGAAGGGCCCCTTGAAGCGCAATTGTAACTCAAAGTAGACAAGATTAAGTCGTCCATCTTTACATGCTTTCATTTGCCACGGTTTTTAATTTTAAGGTGCTTGTCGTTTTAGGCTTGTATGTGTGTATCATCTGTCAAAATCTGTCCATCTGATAATCATAGGTGACGTCCTCAGAGCTGTATAATTTAACAACAATAATTAAGTTGCAAATTTGTTACTAAGTGGTGTTCAGTGCGTGTTCATTTGTGTGCAACTGTGTAAGTATGACATGTAACGGCTAATTGTGTGGGAGTTACTGATGTCTGCTCCTGTTACTGGTTTTATCTGAGCAGTCGTTTTTGTCTAGATCTTTTACTCAGGTATTCACACACTTTGCTGTTACTTTAATTGTGTTCTTAATAGTGTTGTTAATTGTGGTCTTAGTTGTAATTCACCACCAAATTGGCGACACATTTCATCTTTTTGTTTTGATTATCACTGAAAATGTGTGTCTTTCTCTTTCACAGTGCTCATGACAACGATGTGAAGGAGGCCAACAAAGCCAAATCCACCCCTCCTCACCGGCCCTCCTCTCTGCAGTCCCAGCCCTCTCACCTCTCTCCTGTGTCAGCCATCCAGAGACCAGCCTCCTCCTCCTCCTCCACCTCCTCAACACCTCAGCTGCTCTTTCAGCCAGATGGCTTCCCACACCTTTCCCAGCATTCCCCGTCCCTCTCCCAGCTCCAAGCCCTAGCTGACTCCCAGGCTTTGGGCTCTGTGGTGAACATGTCTCAGGACTTCCTTCAGAGCCACAGGATGGGTCTGCTAACTGGGGCTCCCTCCATTACTCCTGGGGGCGCATTCCCCTCCTACCCGAGCCTAACATCAGGTCTGCAGCCAGGGGCTCGTGCGTTGCCTCTCCAGGGTCCCATTTCTGTGCAGATGGCCCTCGCTGGGGAACCACGACACTGTTTAAGCATGGCCTACAGCGGGGGATATCTTGGGGCTCATCACACATTCACAGCTGGCTGCTTTGACAGGTGACGCCAGGAGACGGAGAGAGAGCACAAACCCCTACGGGAGTCCACTGCTATGCTTCCGTCCCAAGTCCCTACTCCGAAACATCCTCTTACAGACCTCCTCTCTCTCTCCGTCGCCACTGCAACACCTTCAGCTTGTCCAGCTCCCCCGTCCCTCTCACAGAGACGCCTCAAACGCAAGCAAAGGTCCAAAGGCAAGACAGACCCAGTGGAAGTCATCACACTGACGTGACAAATGCTCCACTGCCTCATATGAAATATTGAGGCGCTGCAAATATGTTACTGCCATATTCTGAACTGGATTTATAAATCTGTGTTATTATGAGACTGTCATCACTGTGAATGAGATGAAAGCAGCGGTGTGATCTCACACCCACCTCATTCAGTGCCTGTTCTCAGTTGTGTGATAGCTGAGCCAATTTTAGAAGTGCACAGAACACAAAGTATCTGTGGTAAGCATGTCTTGCTGCTTGACGATTATTTTTTTCCATTTTGTAATCCCAAAAATTGAACACATTTTATAGAGGAAAATTTGGCTGGTATTGTTTTTTGAGCCACCATTTGAGAAATAGAAGACAAAATAGAGGCTTGTCACTGACTTGGCAGGGCACAAAAAGGCTGTACACGTCAGTAGAATTTTTGGTCGTGTCTCCTGAGTGTCAGCGAACGTTGACATAACGAGCTGAAGGGCTCCTCTGGGAATTCCTCACAACATAAGACCTCAGAGGGGACGAAGAGTTCATTGTTTCATGCACAGCAGGTTAAGTCCGCAGCTCAAACAGGCCTGCAGTATTTTGTTTCTTCTTTTATGTTTTCCTCTTTCCTCACCTTTCTCCTCCATCTCCAAAGTCGAGCCTTGCAGCAGAGCCGTCACACATGCAAGTGAAAACAAGGCTCCCTTACAGCTGCAGGCTTTGTCATACTAAAGTTTTAATTTCTCCCGAACCACTCAAAGAATTGAACACAAACTGATGTGACTGGACCAGCATGGTGAAGGAGACTTGGACGTTGGTTGTGTATTGTACATATGAAATGCTGCTGCCTTCTTATGAACTTTTGGTTCTGTGTCTGTGTTAATGACTCCAATGTTTACATGAACCACTAAGTATCAGGGACTTTAACAAGATTACTTGAATATGATGCCATTGAAACATGCCATAGCTTTTATTTATGATGACTCTTTTTTACTTGTTCTTTTTTTTAATTCATTTTTGTTTGATCTAGTGTAACTTTGTATACCAACTTAGAAACCCACCATTGATTAATTTTAGTTTTCTTTGTACCCGTTCATAGAAACTGTATATTCAGGCTCAGGTTTTAAGACTGAAGCTAGCAGTCTTCCCTTCATTATTCTGTGCTATTGTGCTTTAACGTGGATGCTGATTCAGTATCTATGGGGGCTGTGACATTCCCCTTCTTCATCACTGGACCATACTCTGTGTACAACTCGGTAAATGAGTGCATGAAACCGTCTTTTTGCTGCATAGTGGAACAAACCCTCGGTCACTGGCTTCACCCACAAACATCTGCAGCCAGTCCTCGGTAATTGCTTCCCAGATTTCTAAAGCTGCAATCCCCAATCTTCTACTTCCTGTGCAAGTATAAACACATCCAGATTCCCAGTGCCGGTCAAACTGGTTACCATGGTGATACCTTAACTGCACGGACCCCAGGTTTTGGGGTGTTTCGTTGACTGCATTCTGACTGAATTAGGATTAAATTAAAGGTTAATGTCTTTATTATTTTCTCAATTGACTGTCCGTGACACCTTTGAACGTACACATTTATAAACTAATGAATCTTATCCAGCCAACAGTGGAAAAGACAATTATATTCTGTTTATGTCTTTGCCATATTTGGCAAAAAAGCAGGCTGGAATCAGAAAAATCATTTGACATTTTTGCTTGAAATATTAAAAAATTAATTAAAAGAAAGTACAAACCAATGAATCTACTATCGTTCCAGCTTTAGACGGAATTAAAGACAACATCTTTTCAGTCTTGTGGAGAATTGTTAGCTTGTTCTGGAAGAAACTGTCAGTAACTTGGATATACTAGTTGCAGTTTCTTAAACTTTAAATTGCCAGTGGTTTAAATGTTCTGACTTCACACTTCAGTCTGTGGACACTGGACATCCTGTAATGTTTGTACCTCGTCCTCAGCAGCTGTCAGGCCTTAAGTTTAGAGACTTGTGCAGACATTTCTCAGATAACACTACATGAACGCCTTCTAAAACTGCAGCTCTCAAGATGAATACAATTGCGAATCACCAAATCTTAAACAGACATCTGTTTGTTTTCCCACCACTGAAAAGTACATGGTAATGCTTTCCAGTGATATGAATTATGATGCTATTTGTTTTGATTTTGTATAGTTTTGTTATATTTTCTACATTCCGTTTGTTTTTATTACATTTTAGTTAAATCTCTTTGTAATTCTCCCGATTAATGCTGTTGGTGTGGATTAGTTTTGTTTTTTTTAGAGTTCAGTTTGCTCTTTTCCTCACAATTCACGAGCAACTTCTCATTGAGGTGTCAAAGGTGCAATATGTTGTTTTTCTGTTGAAACTGACCCCAGCCATCACTGTCTCGTGTATACCACTGGTTCATCTTTTGTAACTTATTTTTGATAATTGTGCGATTTGACTTGCTGTAGCTTGATCTCCTGTAGAGGGCGGTGGGCTCTGAACACAATTGATATGTTGCATATTGCAGCCACATGCTTTGAGTGATAGATATTACTGAATGCTTTTCTGTCTTTTAGCTAGAGTTTTACAGTGCATTTTTCTCTCCCACGAAAGGTGCTGAAGTCACTCACACCAAACAAACACTTGTCTTATGTGATAGAAACAAAATGACACCATGAACTTCCAATTTATATTTTTATATTCTTTTGTAACAATCTGTAGTCTTGGTTTATGTGACACCGAATGATAAGAAAAAAAAAAACTTTTATCATAAAGTGCCATGAAAAAATAAACACACAAGTGAGCTGAGCTTTTGAGTGGTGTGTGCTTTGTTTTTTTTGTCTTTTTTTCTTGAGGAAGCGTGACTGAAGTGCCTGCAGCATGTTGGGAAGTAATGGTTTGCTCCAGTTGGCTTAGATGGAAGACAATGAAACGACTCCAGTGGATTTTACACTCAGACATCCAGCTGTGGCCCCATGTCGTCAGTGAAACACACCATTCTTGATAACTACCGAATGAAACTAAAGCCAGAGGTGGCATGCAATTAGGGACATTTATTTAGGGTTTGTTGTGCTTTAATTTTCCTCTGTTTAATGCTTTTCTTGACTACATATCCAAGAAAAATGTACTCTTTAATTTTCCAACAGCTAGTTAGTAGATCCTCTTTAGACTTCTTCAAAGAATCAGGACTAAACAGCCCCACAGTGTGTAAAAGTGCATTTTTCCTGGTGATAAAGGATTCTTATTTGTTACACTGCATATTTTGTTCACCACCGACTACATCCCACTTCGTGTTTGAGGTCAGATCTAAGGCAAATAATTTAATCTTCCATGCCCACGTTTCTAACCATGGGTGGAACATTAAATCCAGATACAGTACTGTTTATCAGACCGTTGACAAAGTTGTTATTCAACATTTAAGAAACAAGTTCAGTCTCTCATCTGCTCTGGAACGCTGCTGAATCAGAGCCTTCTATGTTATTTGGCATTTTGATATATAGAAACCTATTCAGTGATGGAACTCTCTGTCACACACGAGACATTATGCTCCTATACAATGCTTGCAAATTGACTGCCCTCCTCATGTCGCACACAGAATAGTCTCAGAAACTGCTGAGCCTCAGCTTTGTTCCATCCCAACACAGCAGAATATTTACATTATTACGGAAATGAGGGAATGTGGAACATAACCATGTGCAAATGTCTGAGCATATCAGCTGTACTCAGCAACTGAAGCAACACAACACTGGAAAATATACGATGAGACTGAAGGGAATTTTTTGAAGATCTCCAGCGTTCAATGGACCGTCTTCTTGGATCATTCTCACAGTCTCCTGTTGGCTTTTGTGTGCAGAGCTGAGAAAAAAAGATCATCGGCCTCTTTTAAATGTGTCCTCGAGGAAAAATTTGGGAAATAGTTGAGTGTGGGTGCAGGGAATGCGGCTCACAATGCAACATTTAATCTGCATTATTGCTGAGCTGAAGCTCTCATTTAGACTTACTAATTACTGAACACATGGCTCCATTTTCTGTTGGTGTGCAAATAATACGTGATGCAATCAAGCCTGGAAGTGGCTTTATTGCTTCTTTTTATGTTTATTAGAGAGGGTATATGTTGAAAATGTAGTTTCAAGATCTTTATTATTTCAGTTCAGTATTTTCTATTCAAATAGCCGCGTGGTCTTATTCCAGATGTGTTGGATCTGCTTGTCCATCCTCCAGGAGGTTCAGCTTCTCCTCTTGTCTCTCTTGTGTTAATGTTGTTCTTGGTCCTCCTATCAGGTGTGCTTGAGTTTTCCTCATGTTTGTTCACTTTGCCCAGGATCTTGTTGGTACATCTCCTTTAGTAGTTGTGTGACTGTTTTGCAGTGACTGGAATTTGCTTAATGGCCTAATGGATCAGATGTTTCCTATCAGTTCTTTTTTAACCTCATAATTTAAACTAATTTTATTGTTTATATCTGTATGTCTCACACCTTTCTGGTGGCCAGCCCATATGGGTTCACAAGAACTTGACAAAAATCTGAACAGCCACATGACAAATCTTAATGTACAGTTTAGCAAATTCCAAAAATAGAAAATTGCAGAATATTCAATTTACATAACAAAAGTGCCCTCTATGGTCACACTGTCCTTTGTCCTCAGGTGTCAGATATCGTCCTAAAAAGTGGCCAAAACAAAAGTCAACTCAAAATATCTCAACAAATCTTTAACTGAATCTTGTCAAACAAGCATTTTCTCAAATCTCTGTACAAAGGGTGGAGAAATTTAAAATAAAATTCCTCCTCAAACACACCAATGTTAGAAGAAAACACATGAATGCAGCAGCAGTGCCTTTGTATCTGCTCACCTTAGCTGTCAGTGCTAAAGTGACATTTCTTAAGAAATGAACACAGGGATCTTTGAATATGTATTTTCATGTGTTGTTCTCTAAAGTAATCATCTTTGTTTTAAATTAAAATGTAAACATTTGGCTCATAACAAATACCCCCCTTCCATTGTTCCATAAAGATCTTTACAAGTTTTTGTTTCATTCTATTAAATGACTGCAAGTCATTCCTGCAAACAGAGAATGCTGCAGCGACCCCTCTTGACCGACAATAATTGTGTGAATGTTTTTTTTTCTTCTGGCAGCTGAACCAGGCTCTTCCACAGCCTCACCGGTTCACCTATGTGCTTTACAAGACTTGGCTTTCTTCCCATCTCTGCTTAAAAAGCTCTGTTAGCAGAAAATTTATGCAGCTCAAGAGTTTTATTTTACTCATCACCAATTCTGACACTGCTTTAAATCCTTATGTAAACTGATTTGACAATAAAGAATGTATGTGGCTCTTAAGTGCATGTTTTTTTGTTCTGTCTTCTCATCGGTTTTCTTTTATTCAGGCTCTCTTAGATCCAGTGATTCCAAAGTAAAAGCAGCTCTGTGAATTTCAGGTTTAAATCTTACAGTGCAGTCAATAAAATACATTATTATTCTCCATAAATGGACATGGCAGAAAAACAACTTTGCAGCAGAAACTATGAGATATGTTTAATCATATTTAGTAATTGTTGTAATTTTGCCATACAACAGCTGAAAAATCAGCTGACTCCTTCCTGTTTCTATTCATGGTGAAATGCAGCATGTCACACACAGATGAAGCATTGTGCTGCTATTAACATAATAATCAACAGAGACCTCTTCTGATTTTGATGCTGTGCAACATTTTCCTCATGAAACCGGATTAAATAATAAAAAAAGAACATTTTCAATTTTGAACATAACAAAGAACCATTTTTGTTTACTTCACTTTTCATTCAGCGCATTAAACCACATGACTGATCAATTTGTAAACGAAGACTGAAATCCATATAGGAACTTCATCAAAATTCTTCTTGCAAGAACTTCACCTGTAAGCAGTGACACTGATTAAACTCCCCTTCAGTGTTTAATAGAGGAATGAGGGCGCCTCTCAGTGGTGAGAGTAGAGAAAAGCCTTTCTAGATCATTTCAGAAAGAGTTTGAAAAGAATAAAGGGAGAGTTGTTGCTCATTTTAGCTAAATTTGACAACAAAATTGACAAAAATATTATGTTAAACAGTGAGCAGATGTGTAATAGATGGCACATTTCTAAGCTAAGGTGAACCCAGTGGTGTCCGTCCAACCCTCAGGATGTTTCTGATTAATAAAATGTGTTGTGATGCTTCAGCAACTGTTGTTCTGTAGTTGAATCCTTTATTAATGATTAAAAACACAGTAGACTCTGTTTCTGTTCAGGACATATAAGGTCTGAAAAGATACTTTACAGCAGAAAAAGGAAAAAGAAATATTTTTAAAATTTCCTTAATTTCTTTTTTCTTCTTTCTAATTGTAGCACAGTAAGAAAAACAAAAGATGCTGTTCAAGACTTCGGCCTTAATAACATTTTGCACTACAGTATTGATTGTAGCTTTGGAAACGACCAACCAGATATGTTCTCACAGATTTAATTTTAATTTCCCTTCTGCCAACTTTGACATTTGAGGCTATGTTTGACCGACAATGTCTCAGGAACTAATTCAAAGAAAAGTCTGAAATTTTCGCTGATATTTTTCATCATGCGACTGATTCGGAATATTAAAACTTAGCTCATCAAATATTAAAAGTTTACAGTTAAAAGGTTTCAAGCAAATCAGGGATGGCAAAGCAGAGGGCTCCTAATGATTTAAGATGGAATAACCCACAGGGGTAATTAGAATGAATGATGGCTGGACTCACTGTCTCACTTTCAGGACTTTTAATGACACGAAGACTACACAGCGAGTCATTAATGCTGCCAGTGACAAGAAAAGTCCGACTGACATCACATTGCAGTCTTTGCAGTTCAGTACATCACAAGCTACAAACATGGTGCAGCCTTAATATGTTTCAGTCCATAGTTCTTGTTGCGTGGCTGTGAGACTGCTGCGGCTTGAACAGGTATTCATGACATTGTGTTCAGGAGCTCCTCAAGCATAATTCACATTGATCAATTCAAATATATTCTACCATCTGTTCAATTTGCTTAGTAATTCCCAGAAGACATTTGGTTTGATTTGGTTCATTTATTTTTGCATATTGAAGAACAAGACAGGGCAGTAATATGAAGAACGCAACAGAAACAACACACCTTCATTGTTGTTCCTGATAATTTTACACCGTGTTTACCCATAATTTAGGAGACAGGCTTCTGAATGTTTTTTGATAGACCTCTTTGAGAAGTCCTCATCCAGGACAGGCCACAATGCATGATGGTCCAAGTCAATCGAGGCAGGCACAACACTTGTACACTACATTTTGGTGTGCATTGTGATGATTTTGTGGCGAGTTGAGAATTTAAACTCCACTATAAAAAGGCCATTGTTGGAAACGTTTGGTAAAATCTAAGCACACAAGTCAACAAAATAAATAACAGAAACATAAATGTTACATATTGTACCTTTAAAACCTCTGCTGCAAGCATTTTAAACAACGTTTATTCAGTGTTGAAATATTGCCTCTGTTTTTGAATCATCCTCCAACATGTATGTAAACACATTTCATCATGGCAGCTCTGTTCACTGATTCAAAGTCCTGCAGGACATTTCACAATTCAGATCCCTCCTCTTCCTCCTGTGCAACAGGTATAACGGTTTCAGCAAAAAAAGGAAAAACAAAACAGACAGAATAGCCCTTTTTTTTCTACCTGGACAGGAAGGAAGTGAGGTGACAAAGCAGACACACCTGGTGGCTGAGAGCTGCTAGCAAAGACAGCATGGAGGACAATGGGAAGTCAAGTGAGAGTTTCAAGTTTCAGGAGAACAAATCCATCTTCTGGTCATGTTTTCTTGAAAATGCGACATATTAAAGTAAATGCAGTGGATTTAAAACCCAGAACCAGCTGGATGTGTGAATGTTTGCTGGTCCACAAGAACCTGCAGCTATGAGGATACACCTCTTCCACCACTTCTTCGGCCTGCTGCTGCTTGGATGTCGGTGCCTTTGCTGGAACCAGTTTAAAGGTAAGTCTTGTTTTTCTTTCCAAACCTCCAGATTTTCCTTTTTCTTGCCTCAGTTCAGGGTTGCATTACCCCTCATGCAAACCTCTCCTACCCTCCTTAGCCCTTCACCAATGCTTCCATACCTCACTGAACTGAACTGATCATTTCAAATGACATTATTTGTAAGTTTTTTCTGAATTTCTTGGTGATTTTTCCCCCTAAGAACGCTGAATTTGAATGAATTTTTCCTGTTTCTGAGTTTGAATTTGGATTCTGTTTATTTCATGTGCCTTGGTGCATGAACTATTTCTGTTGTTGATGGTGATTTGAGTCGTACTTAACCTGATGCAATCAATGAAATTGAATTGACGGCAGTGTCTCTTCTGTCTTGTGTGGTTTTGTTGCGAGATAGTTAAGCTACGTGGGCAATCTCTCTCATTTGTTTAGGAAAATATCTTTTAAAGTGACAGGTGGAGAATAACCTTTATCTAGCGTTAAACTTCCCTCTTCAATAATAGGGATAGTCCTACAGTCCTGGATCAGGTGTTTCATGTTTTCTGTAGACATGATGATGAAACTATGAGCTTATCTGTGACTTTCAGTGTGTATTTTAGATAGAGTTGGCGTTTTAATTATCCAGCTGCCTGTCCAGCTTCTTGGACTACACTAACGCACTGGTGCTAATAGATTTTTTGCAGATTGTCATTCCCACCTTAAAGATTTTTGTGGACATGTAGCTTTGTGGAGACACATTGGCATCTTCAGGGTCAATGCAGTGGGAGAGACCTGCAGCGGCAGAGTCGTATCTGGCAGCCTGGATGCTTGTTACTATAACAGAGAGTGAGTGACGGCTTCTCTCTGCACTGAGCTGTGAGATTCTGCTTTCCTTTTAATCGCAGCATTTGGTCTTGGAACGTCAGCCTGCATCGGCCCATACAACGGGTACGTAGGGAAGCAGTGCTGGTGTCACGACAGCAGAGAGACGTGTGAAAGTTTACATGTATAATCACAGATGGCACAGAACTTCTCCCACATTAGATCATGCAAACTGTCACCACTCTGTGCTAACTGTGCAGTTTTCTAGGGAATGTGTGGGGATGACCAATGACCCAGTGAGGCTGTTGGTTTTAAATAGTTTAGAGGACAGCATTATTTGCTTATAGACACCTTTGCTAAGTTGTGCAGTGGATTTCAGCCCCATCACTTGGGTCACTACTTAATGAAATGCCTGTATTTGAAAAAAAAGCGTCATAATTATTAGGATTTTGTTTATTTTTTGGAAAAATCAATGATGGATACCTTATGTTGAGACACAACAAAAGTTGGACAAGTTGGAGTAAAAAAGTAAAATAATTTAAGGTAAATGTAAGCTCATCTTCTTTCCCCTCTACTGTCCATGCAGTAGATAAAAAACAATAACGTAGTGCAAGTTGTAATCAAAAAAACAAGGCCCATTTAACAAGCAATGCATAAAAGTGATTAGTGCATTTGCAATATGAACACAAGTGCAAGAACAATAATAAAACAGTATTTGAACATTCAATAAGCAGAACATTTGGATCAGTTCTGTGTTGTGATCAGTGTCTGTCAGCAAAACACTAGAAATAATATTTAGTTCATAGTATTGTTATGGAACAGTCTACCAGTCTACCCCGTCAGTCTACCCCAGGGCAGCTGTGACTACATACGTAGCTTACCACCATCGAGTGTGGAGTGAATGAATAATGCAATGTAAAGTGTCTTCGAGTGTCTAGAAAAGAGCTATGTAAAACCAATGCATTATTATTATTATTATTATTATTATTATTGTTGTTATTGTTATTGTTATTATTATTATCTTATGTGAAAGAGAAAAGAGAGAAAAACATTTATTGACTTCAACCAACACAGTTCTTATTCCTTCTAGAAAAGATAAAAATCACTTTATAATTTCAACTCATGGCAGATTCTTGCTTGTTTCTCTTTATTTACTGCACAAACACAAATCATTAAGTTCACAAATTATAAAAACACTGTGTCCATACAGACTTTAGATATCCTCGTGTGGGGATCTCTTGAATTGAATGAATGTCTCTGGATTTTTTGTGCAATTATTTGAATTTAAAAGATTGTGATCTTACAATATTTTGCATCTGCATTAACAGATAACAGAATAATTATTCTTAGAGGTATACAGTAGTTTTGGGGAAAAAAGGCTTCTTTCCTTTCTTGCAGAAAGTTTGATGAGAAGATTGTTACGACTCCCACATGTGTACATCTGTTCCAGCCGCACTCAGCTGGTCAAACACAAGTCATGTTTCTTTTCAGGCTTCCTATCTAAAAACCTCCTCTCACCCAACAGAGAAACCTTGTATGTAATTCTCTAGTTCCATGATTTAATCTGGTATATTGTATAGTTAGTTTACTGTTGTAGCACACAAATCAGACTTTTTTCTGCGGTAGTTCAACCATAAGATTCTAGATTGAGTTCATTTGCTGAGGTGGCTGTTAGTAAGCTCATGGAGGTGAACATGGACATCTTTACTCTGATGAAATGATGTGTTTGCAGTTACTGTGAGCGCAAGATAATTAGTAAGAAGACAAAATGAACTGCTGGAAAAGATTAAATAATGAGTCAGGTTTGATTTTCTAGAATTCATCATGCATCTGTAAGTGTACTTGCATAGAAATGCAGTTGCATTTCTAGGTCACAGATACTGAATGGCACATTTGTACAGATGAGTTTATTTGCTTTTCTACTTTGAGACTCAATGTGAATGATGACGGTGTGTAAACCGATGCTTTTATTTGTAGGTTAACTGTAGATTTGTTCTGGTACAGAGTGAGGAAACCTTTCACAAGACGTTGCTTTTGAGTGAATAAAATGTAAAGTCCTGCTTGCAGCTGCAGGCCTGAATCCCATGACAGATCAACAGTAACACCATTTGAGCCTTGTGCTCTCAGTATTAAAATAAAGTGAGTAAAACGCGATTATAATATTCACAGTACAATTATTTTGCTTTGCCTTGGGCATAATTTAAGTTCATGATTTTGCAGTATAAAGCACTTTAAAAAGGATAGTTTAAAAAAAAAAACACCAGTGTGATTTCAACTTTCAGCACATTGAATTACTTTAAAAAAAAATTCTCTGGTGTTGATATAAAAAAGAGTCTTTTCTGAATACAATGTTTGCATAGTGGTAAATCTGATATTTATAACAACTTATCACCACCAACAGAAAGCTAACTAAACACAAATGAAACTTTGACCCTTAATAATTGTCTAGTTTTGTTCATACTAAATATATGCTGCAGTCAGAACCACATAAGCAGATATCTAACTCTATATGTATCCATGAAACTAGCATTTACACATAAACACTGTACTTTCTACTGATTTGAAATAAAAAAAATAGTTGAAGGATGTCACATTAGCTCCCAGGAAGATCCTCTCATTTGTCTCAAAAATCAGTAAGACAAGATTAGTGTCATTAAAGTGAAAGAAAACCTCATCATGTCTTGGGGAAACAGGCTGCATTTAAGCATTTTTATTGGATCAAGCATTAACACTGCCACAACTGTTTCATCAATGTGAAAATACAGTACACTGTGTATTTTCCCCACTTCTACAAAATTCAGTCCTGTGAAGCCAAGAGGTGTTCCGCTCTGCTCCTTGGCGTAGACGATCACATTGCTTCTGTAACTGGAGCAAAGCTTTTTCATGATTTACCTCCTGCAGTCTCTTTTCCGCTGAAGCATGTTGAGTCTCGCAGCATTAGATCCTCTTGTTGATTCTTTTAAAGGTCACACCCTTCTCTCCTGGAGTTACGCAAGTCTGCACGACACAGTGTTGGAAAAAGAGAAGTAAAGATAATTTAGGAACAAAATGTAAGAAACTGAAACTTACATTTAGGTTATTAAAGCTAAGGGTCAGTATTACTCAAACTTGAAAGTAAAAAAAAAGCCATATAAGACCAGTATTTGATAATTAAAGATAAATGTCACTGTAGTTTTTGTTTATTTCAAAATAAAAGCTGCTAAAACATCTAACTGGTTAGTATCTCTCAAACTGTTATTTAGAAATCAGCAGTGTATGATTATTTAGATTGTTCTCCTCATATCAGTCCTGCTTGTTCTTATTATATTATTATGCATTATGTTTATCTTTTTCATGTGGAATTCAAGCCCATGTAAATAAGTGGTTGCTTGTCTTACCATCACTAGCTTGTCATCAACGATCTCTGCTGTAAAATGGTACTGAGGAAACTGCACTGAAATCTTTCCACCTTCCATAGTTACAGGAGCCTGTAGGTCACAAGGACAAAAGGTCAAGTTGAGAAAGTGGGGCAGATTTGCTGCTAAATTCTCATTTTCATATTATCAACTCACCTTGAACTTGGAGCCCGTCATTGTCGCCAGCTCACACTCCTGACCCACAGTGAACTTGTTCGACCAGGTCCAGTTGGGGATGGTTTGTGTCCAGGTGAAGCTGTCTCCATCCTGAGCCACCTCTGTTACCACCTTATGGTCCGTCTTGGCGCTGAGAAGCCCTGTGACAAAGAGGGTGAAGTTCCACATGAAGAAAATCAAACTTTAAATAAAAGGCGACTCATGCTAACCCACATGCTGCAGCGTATGCACCAATAAATACCAATAACTTCCAGAAACTCCACATAGTTCTCCTGACTCTCCAGCTCGTATTTCCCAGCGAACGCCATGATGCTGAAAAGAGGAGCGAAGAAATAAGGAAGGAATTCATGAGTCAAGAAAGGAGTGGCCTGTTCCAGATGCTCTCCTCTGTCTGTGCTCTCATGTGTCGCCACCACATGACTGAAAAATGTTGGTGGTGTTTTTCCAACACATAATTGTCACATTGTTTTACGCTGCAGAAATGAAGTATGTCCCTGCTCCTGTCAGCGTCAGGTTTTTCCAGCACTTCTGCGATGTGGTGACACTTGGTCTGCAAGTTTGAGCATGTATAGTGTGGAGAAATGCTCAGAACATATTGTCAATTTGCTTTAAATGGAAGTCACGTCGGTGTTTTCAACCATAATCCTTGTGCTTCATGTCCTCGGGGCTTCACATGACAAAATTAACTTTCTTGAACTGAAGTTAGCAGCTGCAGTTAAGACACTTCTTGTTGAGAGCCGCCAGAAGAGCTGCAATAAAAAAAACAATAACGAAAGAGACCAAAACAACCTTCAAAAACATCTTCACCACCACAACCCTGCACACAATGAGCATAACTGTGGGCTGCAATTATGGCTGAACAATTGGTATTTGAGCAATTTGTCAGAGCTTGACTGACAAAGATTGTTTGCTGTGTACACTGTCAGAAAACAATGAAAAAAACAGTTCAAATATTCAAATTTTTCTTGATTTTTTTGACACTTTAACTGAGACGAAAAGGTAAAATAAAATGTTGCAGATTGTTGTAACGCTGATTTATTACTCAGGTATTCAGCACTTTTTCTGCAAATCACTGCATCCTGACCGGAAGGTCTCTCACCTTGCTCAGCAGTCTGCCTCATCGTTTGATAAAATGCATGAATAGTGAAGGAGAAATATTGGACGTGTCTGAATAGAGCTGAGAGATAAAAAGATAACTGGATTATCCGAGGTCTAGGCCTTTTCCTTTCAGGTGGAATCTGTGAGAGAAATTGAATACATGCCTGAGAAAATATGGTGCTCTCATTTATCTGCTACCAGTAACTCTTGTTCACCTTCTGACCTCCTATAAATTCATTCCACTCTTGGTTACAGAAAGTGGATGAGAAGAAGGTTTCTGGAGGACAGTCTGTTTCTCTCTCTGCTCCATGAAAACTAATCAGATAGCTGCTTGTTCCACATTTAACACATACAGCAGTAAAATAGCCACTTAGGCAGATTAAGTTGTGTGTTTGTTGTTGAGGCTGTCAGCAACACAGAGGCAGCTCTAAACATCTTTGCATATTTTGGAAGTAATTTTTTTAGAGTTTTTTTTGGGCTCAGAATGGACCTTCAAGGGTCGACTGCGCACGATTATAAGCATGATCTACCCACGTGCAGTAAAGACAGAGAGTCTGTTTTACCTTGTTTCACAGAAAAGTCAATTTCATGCACTTTCCTGTTACCTCTGACCATTTGATGATCAAAAATGTCTATTATGTTTCAGAAAATTAAGCTACAATAACAAAGCTGGTTAATATATATATTCTTATATGCCATATATACTGATCAGGCATAACATTATGACCACCTGCCTAATATTGTGTTGGTCCCCCTTACATGGTCAGAAATGCTCTGAACCATTGGACATGGACAAGAGGACCTCTCAGGGTGTCCTATGGGGTCTGGAACCAGGATGTTGGCAGTGGATCCTTTGGGTACTCTGGCTTGTGCAGTGGGGCCTCTGTCAATCAAACTTGTTCCACTGCATCCTGTTGATGCTTGATCAGAATGAGGTGTAGGAAATTTGGAGGTCAAATCAATATGTTGGGCCATTGTCATGTTCCTCAACATGTTCCTGATTGTTTGATGTTTTTTTTCCATGTGGTGGGGTGCATTTTCCTGCGGGGGTAGGCCAGTGACATTTGGGATTTCCATTTGCATGAGGGAGTGTCTTTGTTGTGGGACAATGTTTATTTGGGTGTCTAAGTCTCATCAACACGGATGTTAAAATCCAAGGTTTACCATCGGAACACCACATAGTAGCAATATGATCAATGTTATTCTCTTCACCTGTCAGTGGTCATAATGTTGTGGCTGATCAGTGAACATCATTTTAGTGATTTTCCTTTGGCTTTGACTCAAACCTCTTAAGGATGTATCAGAAATATGCAGCAATAACTGCTGTTTATGAGAATATTTATAACACTGTTTTGTCCTTCAGGACTTTCAGCTTATGGTGAGTTTTTACTCTTTTCTGTGCCTTCACGTGTTAATTGGTGACCTATAGGTGCTGGTAGATGTATATTGTTGCCGCTGTGTAGATGCTCTGCTCAGATAAAGCTTTGTGAACAGACTATAGAGCAGTAAATATGTCAAGGTAATTTTAAAATCTATTGTTTTTTATGTCAGGCGTTGTTTGTGCTCATAAACTGCATGGTATTCTGTGTGGATATGGTTCAGAGCAGCGACTCAACTTAACTTATTTGGCACCTACTGGCCAATGGACCATTTTCTAATTCAATATGCCAATAAATTGATTCACACTGGGATTTTTTTGTTTTCTCAAGCAGTAAATGTTCCGTAATTTCCCATGGCTGTTTCTCAGTTGATTTAAAAACCAATAATTTCAGAGAAAGAAGACATTTATTCATTTGATCTGATAAATATTAGTGTTTTTTTTTATTATGTGGCCCCCTGGCTTTCAATCATTTTGCAAAAGTTGAGTATCTCTGGTTTAAAGCGTTGGCTTTTCCCTTATTCCAGTTCAGGCACTGTGTAACTGTGACTTCATTATGCATTCATTTATTTAAACCTTACACAAAATAAACAGTTTGACTTGTAAATGAGAAATCTGTGTCTTGCATTCTTACCAGCTACAACTATCATTTTACTGCTCTGTCTATAACTGCTCAATTATGTAAAGCATAAGAAGAAGACAATTAAATAATGTCAATTTTTTTGTTGACTTCTAATCTTGTGTTTTTGTATTCATTTTATGTCTCAACAGAGTTTGTAGCCAACACGTCTATCACCAGGGCTGCTTCTTCTTTCCTCCTACTTCAGATTTTTCCTTTAAATCCTGAAAGATTTGCACCTTCTTTACTTTCTTTATCCTTCTGTCTCAACTCTTGCATCCAGAGTTTCTTCCTCTCTTCTTCTTTCTTCGATGAAACGCCTCTTTTTCGAAGGTCTTGTGTCCTGATATGTACTGAAACTCTGAAACCAAACATAGTGTCTAACAGTAATTGTATATTAACAAATGAATGTTGTGTGGTTTGCAGATTATGAGCTGTGTTTCAGCTAACTTAAACTATAAATCAGCGACAAAGCAGAAAGACTCACTTCACTTGCGGTCTTTGACAGAAATATTTTTGATTAGGATGTTCTGTGTCCACTGAACTCTGATTTCTGCCTCCTGGCTGCAGCACAAAGTCCTGCATAGCACAAGTAAGTGGTGGGTGGATGTAGCTCAGTGTTAATGGGATACAGCAGCACTGACACTGTGATGCAACATTCTAGCTCAGAAAACATGCTATGTTCTTGATTTTACAGAAGAAACTGACGAACAAGAAACTCAGCTTTAGTGCATGATCAGGTGTAAAGTCTGTGTAAATCCTGCTAGTTTGAGAGATTGATACATGGTGTTTACATGCATTTATCCTCCACTACCGTCTCAAAATATCACCCTGGTCATGTCATCTGGGTTATGTCGGCCTTGAAATGAGACTATAAATTCATTTTGAGAGTTTAACTTAAACTAGAGGCTAAAAGTCAGGGTATCTTGGCCTCTGCTGCATTGACACCGATCATCCAAAGAAATAAGTCTCTAACCAAGGAGCAACTTGCTATTGGTTGCTTATAGCCAAAACAAAACAATTAAGTCCTCCCTTCCAATAATAACATGGCTAATGCACAATGATGGTTTTGAAATTCTTAAGGTAAACATTTTTTGTGTGTTTGCCAACCAAATCCAAACCTGCTCTTAACTGCCTCAGTCAAACATGGTTACAAATATGCAACTGAAGTTCTTGCTAAAGGGAAGGAGGAATGAGTTCAGACAAGAGTTCCCATATCCAGAGACCTGCAGGACGCTGTAGCCCCTCAGAGGATGCAGCACTGTCACACCGAAGAAAGGAAGACCACTGTGATGAAACCCAGCCTTCCTTTAGACAGCATCTCTCCATCTGAAGCCTGACTCACAGTCAGTCCTCTTTGGGCTCAGATTCATCTGAAGCTGCCTGGCGAGCTGCTCCATTCCATGGATGCATCTCTCTTGCCTCTGGGCAACCATGAAAATGTTCCCATGAAACCAGTGTGACTGAAGGAGGAGACAGCTGAGCTTGCAGGGCCGTAAGGGACATGAAACATAAGTCTGAGTATCCTGCTGCACGCTGCTGCTCAACACAGCAGGATGCAGCCGAGTGTACATCCTGAAGAGAGACAGATGACCAGAGACAGAATCCATCAGAGCAGCGGCCGCCTGGCCACACATCTGGGAGACGTTGTGACAGCGGAAAGCACAGGGTTGCACATTATTACACCATAAAAAAAATGTTAAAAAAATAAAATGAAATAAAATATGACAACTGCACTCATATTTACCAATCTGACCTTTTTTTTAAACAATATATATATTCCATGAATTTAGTATTTTTGTAGTGAAATCTTGTGTAATTACACAAGATATTTATTTAACAAATTTATGTTAAATTACATTAATTATATCCAGTTTTAGAAATATATTTACAGTATTAGGCGTAAATCTAAAATCTTTCATCTAAAAAGAAATACAAAAAAAGTTATTTTTGAAATTCTGATAAATGTGTGAATCTGTAACAATTCTGTTTCTGTATTATGTATCTAAGCAATTTTCCCTAGAAAAACTAAAGAAAATGTTATGGTTATTTACAGTTGCAGCTATTTTACATTAGACATGTAAACTCAGACTATTTTTGGTATGTTTATTAATATTTTGCGTATTTAAAAAAACACAGAAAGCATTTCTGTTTTGTTTAAACTAAAATTTAAAGGAAAAATATGTATTTTATACAGCATCCCAGTGCATCTCAAAAAATTAGAATGGTGTAAAACAAACTTTAGAAATGCTACAGTGTGACTCTAAAGATTAGAATATTTCATTTTGAATTTGAGTAAATTACTATTCACACAGTGTAAATACTGTGTATCTCTCAGTCTTGTTCAGTATCCCAACCACAATCATGAGGAAGACTTTGGATTTGAAAGATGTTGGCATAGCGCTGTATTGAAGCATATTAATGGGAAATTGACTGGAAGGGAAAAGTGTGGCAGGAAAAGCTGCACAAGCAACAGGGACGACTGCAGCCTTGAGAGGATTGTGAAGAAAAGCCGATTCAAGAACTTGGAGGAGTTTCACAACGAGTGGTCTGAGGCTGGTGTCGGTGCATCAAGAGGCACCAAGAACAGGAAAGAAACTACAACTAAAATTGTCGAACTCCTAATATCAAGACACTCCTGAACCAGAGACAACGTCAGAAGATCTTACCTGGATGAGGAGAAAAAGAGCTGAACTCGGAGTCCAAAGTAGTCTATTCAGATGAATGTGAATTCTACATTTGTGTGTTTTGGTTTTTTGGGTTTTTTTTTTTTTGGAAATCAAGATCCTCAAGTCTGACGGACAAATGGAGAGACACATAATCCAAGGTGTCTGAAGTCCAGTGGGAAGTTTTGGCAGTCTGTGTCTGTGTGATTTGTGATGTTGGTCCACTATGCTTTATCAAATCAAGCAGCATCTTCCAGGAGACTTTAGAGCAGTTCATGCCTCCATTCGCTGACAAGCTTTCTGGAGATGCTGATTTCCTTTTCCAGCAGGACTTATCACCTGCCTACAGTGCCAGAAATACCAAATGGGCTGTTGACCATGATATTACTGTGCTTGATTGGCCAATAACTCACCTCACCTGAACTCCATAGAACCCCGTGTGGTGTTTTGTCCAGATGAAGAAGAGAAACACTCGACTAAAGGCGAGGAACGAACGGCCACTATCAAAGCAATCTGGGCTTCAGTAACACCTCAGCAGGCTGTTTGCCTCCATGCTACACCACTCTGACGCAGTAATTGATGGTAAAGGAGCCCTGACCAAGTACCAAGTGTATAAATGAACAAACTTTTTCAAAAGGTGGATATTTGTGTTTTGTAAATCCTTTTTTAAAAATTAATCTTAGGAGATATTTTGATACATTGAGACACTGGATTTCTGGTTTTAATGAGCTTAATCCATAATTATCTAAGTTAAAACAGGAAAAGTATAGAATAAAAATATAGAATACATGAAGGTTTGCTTCTCAAAATTAAATGACAAATTTCTTTCACAATATTCTAATTTTTTTATTGCACTCATGCACTCATATGTATTTGTCCTGTGTCTAAAAGGAATCACCAGCAGTGCGACCAGGAAGTCTGCCACTGACTTGGAAACCACAAAGGCATTGGTGGGAATCTGGAGTGCGATCATGTCTCTCTGTTTAATTGAAACCTGTCTGGTTCTTCACCACATGTCCTGTGATGTGCAGCAGACTTTCTCTTGTATCTGCTGGTTCATGTATCTGCTCATGTCCAGTATCGATTCCTTGGCAAAACAAACCCCAGCAGGAGCAAATGATTTCGTGGCATGTACCAGGAGTCAATGAGCCATGAGGTAACAGAACAGGTATATACAGTTAGAAGTGTTATGACTTAGCTGTGGTCAAAAGTGCAATCAATAAACTCTTGTTTTTGTATCTGTTCAATGGAAATGTTCCTCTAAATACTAAACAAACATTTGCGCTTTACCTCAGATACTCAAAACTGCCCATTTCTCCACTGATGACACAACAAATGTCATCCATTGCTGCTATTTCAGCCTCTAGATTGATCTATGATAATACATAATAGTGCAAATTCTTTTCAAATGGAAAGCAGAGATTAAGAGTTTGCCTTTAAGCAGCATTTGAGCAACGTTCTAGTTTTATTTCTCGATCACATTTCTACAAACATACAAACAGGTTGATATCTGATGATTGTGCGCACAGCAGATAAAACAGGTTATACTTTATTTTCACAATATACCATGAAGATACCAAGTGACTGCAACAGAAAGGTGATCATTTGTCATATCACACTTGTTTTTTTTTTTTTACACGAGTCTGGTTCTTTGTCACGTTCAGGCTTTTTACAGGGCAGACGTGGAGTTTTTAAACAGAAAAGGGTGAAGGGAAGAATGTGCTGGATGGGGATCTTGTTTGAAATGAGACCCCTTTTCCTTCACGTTTGTCTTTAGTCAAATCAAAATGCATGCACAGGTTTCTTTCCAGTCCAAGGAAGGCAGCAAACAGTGATTCTGATTAACCGTCTTGAACCCAGTACTGTCCATTAGAAGAAAACCTTCCTGTCTATGTCAGTCACAGATACAGTAACGTAGAACACAATCTGTGGTACAGCAGCATAGTCAACATATCTTCACCTCACACTGAGCACTAATGACAATGAGTTCACTGACTGATGAATGATCATGAGACCATGTACAGTGAGACCTGTGAACTTTTACGTCCACACTCAGTTTGTGACTGTAGTCCTGAACCAGTAAGTCACAGCTTAGTAAGACATCGCAGTCACACTTTGTCATCAGGCACAATGCTGTCTATGTTGACGCCTCCCTTGATTTTATTCTTCCCAAAGGAGAAAGAAAAAACGCCTCCAGTGGTCTCCTCAACTGGTTTCCCTGCTTTCAAAACTACCTGCTGGCAGTCTGCAGGGCTGCCGGGCAGCAGGTTTGGTGTGGAGGGAGTCGGAGTGGTGGCTCCCCAGATGTATAACGTTTCCCCCTCCGGACAAGGCGGCAGACCTTTGCTCAGGTAGCTGGGGCTCGGGCTGGCCGAGGAAGGCAGGGTGCGCTGGCTTCCGTTCAAGCAGCTGGAGTTGTGATCCGTGGAGCTTTTGCGCGAGTTCACGGAGGAGCTAAAGTTAGAGGAGCGGTAGTTGTAGGCCCTCCAGCCGGGACGTTTACGCTGGTGACACTGGCACTTCAGGATCCGGATGAAGGCCAGCTTGAACTCGCGGTTGTAGCAAGGGTAGATGATGGGGTTCAGGCAGCTGTTGAAGTAGCCAAGCCAGAAGATGACCTTGAAGAGGAGATCTGGTGGGCGCAGGTTCACATTAAAAGATCCTGAGGACAGAAGAGCAGACACATGTAAAAAGTACAGTCACTCTAGTGGCCAGTAGCTCGGTGCAGAAACCTGAACTTTACTGGTTAAAGACCCGGAAACTGGGTTGTGATGGTGTCACGATTATCTGTAAGGAAACACTTCTGTCTTGACTACTTTCTCTGTGCTTTTTAACTAGTTTGATGTGTGCTGATATGAAAAACTGTGGTCCCAATTTAACTTCATTTAAATCAAAATGGGAGAACAGTTATTGGGTCTTTGTTTATGTTGCCAGCACAAACCTGATCAAACCACAGCTGCATACAAAGTCTCTGTTCAACTCTCACGAAATAATACCAAATATTAATATCTAATAATAATTTTGTTTTAACTTAGATGGTTTGCTTATTTTGTAATTAATAGAAATTCCCTTAAGTCTTTATGGATACACTAAAGATTTGAAACCAAGATTCTTTTAAGGAATTCTTCATGTTAAATGTGAATTTGTAGACCACGGCTACCAAAGTAAAAAAAAAAACCACCTACTAATACTTCTGAAACCCATTAATAAACGCGCTGAATCTATTCTTTTTTTAATTGGACAAAATGTAATTTTAGGGAGTGCTGTTTTAACTATTTATTTATTTATTTATTTATTTATTTATTTTTAGCTGCCAGGCAACCACTACAGATTCCCAATTCTACCTCCTCGTGCTTTCAGTTTCCATGCTAAGCTAAGCTACCAGTCACCCCATGGCTCTGTCTCCATACTTGACACACAGTCATGGAAGTGAGTCTTTAAGCACAATGTCTTTCCCTTTAAACTTTGCTAGTTTACCAATCTGACCTTTTTTTTTTTAACAAACACGTGGGTCAAATATACACAAACATCATGTCAAATTGTAGCTGAGATGCCAAACATGTCAAGAAATCCTGTGTAAAATGGTGCACAACATAGCTCCATTTGATAGAATATTAGACGGACTTTATTGTCATCCAAGTATACAGCAAGTGCACACAGAGCGTAATCCCATTGCAAGTAGCTCAGCACAGATTTAGGATCTAAAAATATGTTTTAAATATAAAAGTACATATCAAAATATAATCAAAACGCACAGCACCAAAATGTTATATGGTGTAATGGTAGGAAACAGGAAAAGTGACCTGTTAACAGTAGTGCAATAAAATAGTTTGCATATAATAAAGAGCAATTAAAGAGGTATGGTACGAGAATATTGGGGGTATAAAAAACACAGACAGTCTTAATTGAGTATTTCATTCAGTGAAGGGTGAAAGATGTTTTTCCCTCAACCTTGAAGCTATAAAAGAAGGAACATTAGCCATAAATAGGGATGTGCTGGTTCATTTTTTAGCCCCAGTGTCAATTGTAATACTACATGAGGCCTGGATTTATTGTTGTTGGCCTTCAGTGACTCAATAAATATAACTAATAGATGGTGTTCAACACGAGTTACGCTGTACCCAGTTAATCGGATACGTATCAGTAGATCAAATCCTACTTGTGATTTATCCCCTATTAAACTGCATTTTACATTATACCCAGTAGGTGGCAGCATTGATTTAGAGCAACATGAGGGTTAGCTGTCAGACTTTTTTCCAGGCTCAACTCGAGAATAGTCGATTCTGAATCTCATCTATCGTTAAAGACAGACCTTGTATTTTAGAAAGGCCTCCGCAAGCAGATAATGTGCTTCCTTTTAAAAAAGACAAACAAACAATGCAGCCACTCTGCAGTTCATTTGGGGCTCTTGCACAAGTACACAGAGAAAGCGGGATGACCCTGAATCCCCTTTTAGATCAATACGCTGTGGGAGAGATGCTGCTTTGAGGCGGAGGGAGGGGGGGAAGAAAGGAGACATTTTAGCTGAAAAGAACTGGCAGCCTATTCCAGGAGAGGTTATGCAGGTTACAACACCTCAACAGGCTTTCTCTTTTTTTCATACATGCAGATTGCATCCAGGGAAGTTAAATTATTTATGCAGGTACATGTCTGAAGGTGTGTTAAAATCAGAGACAATCCTAATGATGGAAACAACAAAATTCAAAAGATTCTGAAGCACGCTTGATAATGGGTGGGTTCGGTTAAACTGCATCAATCTGTTCTTGTGGTGCTTTTAGGCCTGCTGTGTGATAACATCTTAAAGGCTAATGAGGTGAGCGAGGGAAGCCTGAGGACAAAAACAGGGAATTAATAAACACAAAGGAAGGCGCTGTGTGTTTTTGCGTGTGGGCAGATGTGAGTAAAACTGTGTTTCTTTACACCAGCCCACACTCTTAAATTAATATCACATTCCTGGAGAGGCTGAGGATGCACTGTGATCTCAGGCTTTCAAGTGTGAAATTACTTCTGGTAGGATGTGACAGGCAGACAGAGGCATGTTGGTTTACTTCTTCGTGAATATCAGATTAACAGCTTTAACAATCACTTTAAAGTGGTACAAGGTACACAATGTATTGTATGGTCAGAGGGTGAGAGGATGCAGAATGAAGGCAGTGGGGTCCACTGTTGATGCTGAGAACAATAAGTGTGCGACTGTGAAATGGTGCAGGTCTGTTTTTGCATTCAGGAATACGCACACGCACACATGCACACACACACACGCACATGCACATGCACATGCAAAAACAATGCTCTGGTCAATTTGTTCATCCTGATGAGAGTGATTGTTGGACAATATGAGGAAATGTCACTTTCAACTTCCATTTATCTCATTGGCTCCAAGCACTATGAGCTGTCTGTCTGTCTCTGTTTGTGTGTGTTTGTTGTGTTTGTGTGTGTCTGTGTGCGAGAGAATGCTGTCTGAATGTCTCTTAGCCTTCTGAACAGCCGATGAATAGGTCTCCTCTTAGTGGCTGGTATTTTCACATGCTATTTTCCCTTCTGGACTGCCACTTAAATGTGATTACATGACTGTGTGAGTAATGACTGTGACTGGGATACAGAGCAGGGGGAGGTGGACATAAAAATATGGTCATTCCTTCCTTTTCTCTCTCCGACCATCTCTACTTATTGGTCTGATTCTCTGTATCATAACTATATGAGTATAGTACCTACCTGCATTACAAGTCACAAAAAAGAAAGTAAGAAACAAGCTTTGCATTGCAATGGCTCAAAATATCAAATGTTTGTATTTTTTTCCAACCCTAGATAGTTACATAACAAATACAGTAAAAAGTAACTGTTCTTGATTAGAGACAGTGTGCTGCTGGCATATCAAGATCCCAAATGTGCTGATAATTTCTTTTTTTTATCAGTTTGTTAAAGCAGCAACAAATATTTCTGAGCTCTGTTCTAAGACACTAACCACTTTCCCCTATTTTCTGTTCAGGAAACAATTATTGTCTTAATTAATCATTTAACAATAGTAAAAAAAAAAAGCCCATTTTAATGCACTTGTTTGCTGGAGCCGAAACCATAAACGTATTTTATTTACAAGCATATAAAATGGGGGGAAAAGTTGCAGAGCCTCAGTCAGAAAAGCTGGAATTTAGAGGATATTTGGCATTTTTGTGTAAAACCAGGCTTTCGGTGGCTGATTGACTAATGAATCTAACTGACTGATGTTTTTACTTTGTGTCAAAACAAATGATAATTTTCTTCACACACAGAAGTGTTGGTGGTCTTCTTTCGGTGTAGAGCTGAACTCACTGACTCTCTAACACTAGGTTTAGTCAGGAGTTGAGATGCTTATGGGAAAAAAGTGAATCTGCACTTGAAGTATCTTAAATAGGCTCTAACAGTGGAATCTACACAGGTTAACACAGACATGTGGTTGTGTCTCCCTCCCAGGAAGGGTCCCTAAACACCCAGAGGCTCCTACAAAGAGCTCAAGGTGGGACACTGCCATCGTGTTCCTGTGTCCTCTTTCTACACAAGCTCAGGATAAAAGTATCGGAAACACGAGTTGACAGTGGGCCTTCCAGTGTCCAGATTTGGCTCATGTTTGTGTGCTTAAGTTCTGTGTGAACACGGTCCATTTTTGTCCCTTCAGAAGTGTTTATGTTGAAAGCCTATAGTGTAAACGGCGGAGGATGCGAGGGGCTTGTCTGCAAGACAATGGTATATAACTGTGGGAGGGTTGTGGCCCGTGGTCTCGCCCCTTCTGCTAAGAGAAATGTTTGCACCTCCTTCCTGAGGACAGCCGTGCACACGTCTCACTATGAAACACAGGAACATCTTAACAAAACAAGGCATCCTGTTATTCTCATTAATTGGAAGAAGCGATGCCCATTCCGTGCCACGTAGAGCGCACACGCAATCTGCTCTCCCCAAACTCATACATCCTGTTTCATAACACACCAATAAATACGATTAATATGTTTTGATCCGAAAGGACAGGAGCGTTATTGCCCTCTCACATTGCTTTCAATGAAATCATAGCATGGGGCTATTTTTAGAAAATTGACTTGACATCCCATAGACCCTCGCCTTCACCCCTACTGCCCTGTCTCCCCTCCAGCTCAGCTCTGCCTCCTCCTCTCCTCTTCATCGCTTCGACACGTAGCACTCTCATTATTTTTCCTCTTCAAAAAGCATTTCAATTACCCCTGGAGCACAGGGGCTAGCCAGCGCAATGGAACAAAATAAAAAAAAGATGTGCAAGCTTTACACAAAACACAAAGACAACAGTAGTTCTTCCGAAAATACACGCACATGGAAACAATAGTTAGCACCTCAAAGAGTCAGTTTCTCTCACATTTGGCCATGCTGCTGGTTAAATGTGAGGCCTTCGCAAGACGTTAGTGCCTGCGCTGGGTGTTAAAGAGCTGCGGGAAAATGTGTGCAATGAAAGAACGTGTGAAGCCCACTGAGGACGGATAATTTCTCTTTGGCCGAGTTGTGAGATGAGGACCAGAGAAAAAGCTCATCGAAACACCTAAACGTGGCTGAGTCTCTGCAGTTATTCTTCATGTTTCCCTTAGATGCATCCTAAAATACCGTTAAAGTCACAACAAAGCATTTCACCATGTTTTATGAACATGTTTTAAGTCTAATAGTTATATATTTATATTTATCTCCATGTAGAACTGAAAAGACTTGTCAATTAACTAATTTTTTTATAACCCATTAATGTTTCTAGTCATTGTTTAAGCAATGTAATATAATCAATATTCATTTTATCCAGCTTAATATATATATGTATATATATATATATATTATAGGACACTTTCTGGAACATCAGTTGCTAAACTTTCTATGGATGAAAGAGCCATATGAGCATGACTTGTGTTTTTGTCCAATCAAGTTGGACTAATGTTGAAAAAAAATCTCATTTCAAAGTCAACCAAAGAAAATCTTGGTTGACTGAAATCATACCTGCTCTTCAACCAATAGATTTGTCACATGGGGGAAAAGAAATTTACACATCATCTCTAAAATAGCTACAACTCCCTGCTAGCCTTATTAGCCCTAATGACTCAGAAATAAACATGAAAGCTTATAATTTCTTGCTTACTGAATCATTTCAACCTGTTTATTTTATACTGAAGTGTCCAGACCAAAGTGCACCTGCTGATATTCGTATGATTTTCTATATCAATTGGTGATGAAGGTATATAACGTGGGCAAGGTAGCTGTTGTTTTCAGATGATCAGCCATGCTTGTTGTTCAGCTGTGATTTACAAACTGCTTTTCGTAAAGTTTAAACTTGACTTTTTGGCCGTCTGCTTTGACAAAATGCAGCCACACAAACTGCTTCTTTGACACTGTGTTAGTTAGGTTGAAGCCCACTCTGAGTTCAGCACACATTAAATAAGTTAAACCTAGCAGTCTTCATTAGATTGGGTGAGTTCAAAGTTGTGAAACTGTTCCTCACAGGTAGCTGCTCCTCCTGCTATAATAGATTAATCCTGGAGTTCTGCTGACTGAGTAAATACTAAACACCAGCGACTGTCTAAACAATGAGTTGCGTGCATATCTGCCAACTAATCGACCAGTCGATCTGGAGACAACAGAGCTACAGAAATCATAAATAGATCTAATTTTCTGCACAAAATCTCAGGAACACCCATAAACCCACTGCTTGGACACTTTGGAATAGAAAATGTCAAAATCTCTGAGAGCAGACAATTTGTTTTATTGTTTTTATGTTTCATGTTGCGAAGATCTGCTTGAGGAAATGTGAGGTTTGAGAGGTTGGTGTCAATGAAAAGACATATTTGTATTTTAAAAGTAAGACTATAAAACATATGGGCTTCTTTAATTGACTGAAAGATTTGACTCTTTCAATTCCTGCACTGATTACTACTGTGTAATCAAGTTGTTGTGGTGTCATCTTTTTATCATATGATACAGGAATGCGTTGTAAAATAACTAAAAGTCCACGTATGGCACCCTGAGTGACAAACCAGCCGAGTTTGACCGCAATTAGTGAGTGTGTGTGAAAGTCTGGGCTGCTTTTAATCCAAGAAAACCGGCCTGCAGAAACACTAACTTAAAAATCTTGATGTAGTGTTTATAATCCTGAGGTCTGTATACTTTACTTTGCTCCAAGTCAAAGGCGTAAAAGGAGACTCGATGCTTTTAAAACCTCAAAAGGAATGAGTCAAACTCTGGGAATGGTAGGTGCCTGCTGGCCATTTATGTCCAAAAACAAAAACAAGGTATTTTCAGAATTTGAATTGGATAGGTGAGATCAGCTGTGAAGGGGAGGGGTCCTCGTGTTCCCTCGAGCTACACACCATCACCGACTGAGATGCTGGCAGCATCCAGCCTCACTTTCACCTTCGTGTGGTTGTAATTGTTTAAAAATCTGCAGCGATTGAAGAAAGAGATGCATCTGCACCGGCATAGACACAATCACTCTGGACACGCATAAATGTGACTGCATATATGCCCATAAACCAGCCACCCAGAACCCCCACATACTTCACATATCAACGACAGAAGGCCGAGGAAGGTGCAGGGTAATGGCAAGTGTGAAACAGGAAATCCCACTCCGTGGATGCAGGCTAATGAATACTCAGGGAGCAATGCAAGGACGGCGCTGCCTCCTCAGCCTCCTAGTATTTTAGGTTCAGATGTAAGTCACACCAGGCAGCAGAGGCACAAACTTAAACTGAAAAGCAACACCTCCCACAGATCCCCTTTTGAAAACTGAGGAGGCACGGTGTCAGTGCCCTACTATGACATAGTGGCTGTTTTGTAGCTGTGCTTAATGGCAGAACTTGTTTGCTTTACTGCCATACATCTCCGAGGCCAGTTAAAATGAAATAAAGTTGGATGGTGCTTTGTCTCAATGCATCAGTATGCTACACCAGACACTGAAGAGAAACGTAGCCTTGACAGAGGAGGGTTTCCTGGCAGTTTGCTCTGTAGTGTTACGTAAAGAGGCCCTTCCTCAAGTCCAAACTACAAAATCTACTCTTTGAAGCCTCTGAGAAATCTTGGGAAATTACATTCGGTAAGTACTTCTGGTATCTCACTGAAAACGCCTTGAGGTAAAATAATCCCTCCTGTGTGACACGGCGTAGTGATTTTTGCCTGGGGTTGTTGTGTGTGTGTGTGTGTGTGTGTGTGTCCATGTGAGGATGTGATGAGCTGCAGCTACAAGCCAGGGGCATAAACACAGTCCAATATGACCATGATTAAAAGAATACACATGCATGCTGAAACAAAAACACACATGTATAGACCAAACCTACAGCATCCTAAGTGCCTCCACAATCAGATTCATTCGACTGATGATCTACAGTGCACCCTGCTGAAAGCTCAGACAGCCCGTTTGCCCAACAACCAAATAAAAACAGAATCCTGCCACAGTACAGGTGATGGTGCGAGCATTTAACCACAATATACTGATTAATTTCAATTACATTTTCTTTAGACAGTGTGGTGCTGAATGCTTGGCAGTGTCAGCTTCATCAGGGAGGCTTCAGTGGCCCCCGAAATAACAGAGCAGAGCAGAGGGAGGCCACCTACTCTTCACTTGGCACACAGGACAAGTGTATTTCATTTTTGGTGAACCAACACAGAAAAAATAACACCAATAACACTTGAATAGAAGAATTCCTCCCTGAAATCACTGATTGTGGGCCCTGTATTCACACTATAACATCAGTGGTGCCTATAAAAGTCTATACTGTGAGGTAAACTCACTTAACTACATGAACAGACGCTGAGGTCAGAGATGTAATATGACTAGATCCACTCCTGCTGCGTCCTACGTTGAATGTTGCAATTAAATATGGGTGTTAGTTTTTATTCCGGCAGTGAATGATGATAGCTGCAGTATATCAAAGTTTTTCTCACAGGTTTGGTGGCAGTAAATTCTACCCAGGAGACTCTGCAGTGCCACATGTATGATTTCGACTACCAGCTCTCCAGCAGCCTTTAGAGGCATCACAGGCGTTGAAGTGACCGCAATATATTTTCTGTCACTGGCTGAGAGTAATGAAGTTTAGAAGTTGGAATGGGCTGTGAGGGGAAACAGGGGAAGAGGTGTATTTTTTGTTTCAATGAAGTCACCCACTGAACCTACCTATAGGTAAGGCGAGGAAGAAGGGAAGCCAGCAGAGGGTAAACATGCCGACCACAACTCCCAAAGTTTTAGCCGCTTTCTTCTCCCGGGAGAATTTCAGAAGTTTCACCGTGAGGGAACTTCTCGCCTGGTGCGCTCGGCCCTTGCCGGTGCCAGAACTGCCCGAGTCCTCGTTGACCTGAGAGCCCTTGTGGATCCTGAGGGTCAGCTCGCTGGAGTTCATCCTCTCACGCATCACACCTGCCTCCAGGTTCTTAGTGGTCCGCTTGGCGACGATGTACACGCGGCAGTACATCGCTAGAATGACGACGAGCGGGATGTAGAAGGAGCCGAGGGAGGAAAAGAGCGCGTAAAACGGCTCCTCGGTGATGGGGCACTCCGTGTCGTCCGGCGACGGCGGCTGCTTCCACCCGAACAGAGGTCCGATGGAGATGACCACGGACAGGACCCAGACCCCCAGCATGGCCAGCAGGGCCCGCTTCTCCGTCACGATCCCCGGGTACTGCAGCGGGTGGCTCACTCCGATGTAGCGGTCAATGGATATTACGCACAAGCTCATGATGGACGCGGTGCAGCACAGCACGTCCACCGCCGCCCAGATGTCACAGAAGATCCTGCCGAACACCCAGTAGTCTAGGATCTCCAGAGTGGCGGACACCGGCAGCACCGTGGTGCCCAGCAGCAGGTCGGCGATGGCCAGGTTGATAATGAAATAGTTGGTCGGTGTCCGCAGGTGCCTGTTGCACACCACGGAGAGAATGACGAGGATGTTGCCCGCGATGGCAAACACGATGAAAGCCCCCAGAACCAAGCCGAGCGGGATGGCTCTGGTGAGGTCCACCTCGCTGGGCTCAGTGTGGTTCCCCCCGGAGCTGTTGGTGAAGTTGACCTGGGAAGACGCCGCGTCGAGTTCCGAGGAACCATTTTTCCATAAGTTTGTGACATTGTCAGTGTTCAGACTCATTTTGACTCACCAAGTCCTCCATAGCAGGTTTCAGATCACTTGTAACCGCAACTCAAGAAAGAGCTTAACTAAATACAAACAAACTGCCAAACTGGCCTCATGTCTGCATGGTTGAACTGCGCGTTTGCAAGCTCGTGTCCAAAGAAGAATAGATATTTTGGATCAGACAGACCCGTTCATCGTGCAGCCGTTCAGTCCCCATGCAGTCCCTCTGCCTCCACTCTCGTGAAGGCTCAGTGGAGAAGTGAGGGGGGCAGCAGTCACCTCCTGCCTCCTCTCCTCCACGCACAGCTCTGCCATACACTGACCAACCATACCTAAACACAAGCCTATGAAGTGCGCGTGACGCGCAGCACGGAGAGCCTTGACTTCCCAGAAAACGCACGAAATGTTTTTGCATCGTTTTTACGCAACTTCGCTGAACGAAGTGGGGAATCGTGCGTTTTGGGAGAAACACTTCGTTGGTGCCTTGCATTTGTTTCTCCTCGCGGGGGGAGGGCGCTTAACTGGACAATTACAAGTTCTGTGACACAACCGCAGTAACCTTGTTCCAGTTGTTGTCATAATTTAGAATCAAGCCTTGCTGAGCCACAGGTCTGAGTGTAATTAACCCTAAAAATAAGATCTATGCGTAAAGATGTCCAAGCAGTCAGCTTAAAAGGTTAAGCCTAAAAGGTCAACTTGATTAAAAGTAGATGACACACCAAATACAGTCCTCTCTCCTATTTCTCATGAATCAGATTCCTATTTTGGTCAAATGCAGGAGTTCCTCAAGGTAATCTCGTTTTGGATGTGAGCTCAGTTAGCCAGGAGAAACTGATTAAATGGGCTGAGTTTAGACATAAGCACATTCCTAAAACTGAGATTCTTCTTCTGTAAGAACTTTTAATACATCTGATGCAACACTGATGGAAGCCAAGTGAGTTCATAGGTGTTCTCTGAAATCCTGTCAGAGACTCAAGTCCCAGGCTTTAAATGCTCTGAAGAGGTTTTCTGCAACTTTTAAAAGGCAGGCGTGTAACTTGGTCGTTGGAGATATAAAGCTGGACTGGGGAAACACAGTCTTCACAAATTATGTAAAAAATGTGCTGTTCCTTAAGATGCATTTCATTATGATTGATGATGTACCTAATAAAAGCAGCATTATCATAAAACCGAAACACTAACAGGTTCTTCACAGCTAAACTGTAAAATTACAGCTTCCAACTCTTGCATATTCAGAAGACTTAACAGCATCCATCTCTTTAGAAATTCAAAGAAAAACCAAGCAAAGAGCAAACAGGGGAAGTAAAAGCATTTAATGGGTTTATGGGACACAATTCCAAAGACCAAAATTGCTTTTCTGCTGAAAAAGGTCACTGTGACATTTATTTCTCTGTTCTAAGGAGAAGCGGTTGGCTCATGTCATGGTTAAGTTTTGAAATAAGTAAGGGAATAAAATTCAAAAGCATAAAATTCTCTGAAAAAGGATCGAAAGTGCAAATTTTATTGCACTTCTCTGTGTGTCTCCTTCTTGTTTTCATTCAAGTTTCTTATTGCAGAATCGCTACTTGTTTGCACTACGTAAAATGTTTTTATCTCAGGATTTGAACCCCAGAAGAAGTAAGAAATAATAAGTGTCGGTACATTTCTTGTTGCTGTCACATCCTGAAGGTGGCTATGACTGTGAGCTTGCATCATTTTCCTTATGGAAGTCAGGAAATCAGGTCGGTAGAGTCTGTGGCATCTTTTAAATTGCGTCTTAAAGCATGCTTTTATGTGAGAATCTTCCTGTATTTTATTTGACTTTGTTTCATTTTTTTCAATTTACTTTTTAACCTGGTTGCTTTTTTTTATCTGTCTCTTAAATCCTGGTGGTTTCATGCTTTCAGCACTGATTTTGAAAAGTGCTCTATAAATAAAGATTATTATTACTGAACAATTGTAAGAAAGTCAGTCATCCTCATGGAGCTGTTAACAGAAGATGCCATTCGTTTTCTTGCACATTTTTGCAAACTAGTGAAACAACCTTGGTCTCATCTTTGTTTAAAGACCCTCAAAAGTGAACATCTGAGTGAAGGGAATAACTCAGGCCAAACAAATATACGGACAGGATTCACGCAGACGTCTTTTCTGTTCTTCAAGGCTCAGTAAGACCCTCAAATCAAGAGATTCCTAATTTTTCACAGTGAGGGGCAACATTCCTTCAGAGAGCATAAGGAATTAAGACGCTCACGCAGTCTCTCAATCCTTCAGTAGGCACCAGAGTCCTCAGGTACTTATGAGCATCCTTCTTTAAAAGATGAATCACCTGGAATTATCTCATTTCATATCTAGGGGTGGATTTTAGTGCTGGGATGAAGTGCATTTCACTGCTCATTTCACTTGATTGAATACGCCAAGCTTTCAGATAACATAAAAGCTGCTGGTGCCTAGAGTGCTGCCAAGTGCTCCGAGTGAGAGGAAAGTTTTTCTTTTGCTGGAAATTTAACTTCAGCAGGAGCATCCTCCGTCTTTTCCGTGTGCTTCTGTGGTGGGGATTTGCCGTGAGTTCACAAGGATCAACATTTCTTCTTGGCAGGAACAAAATATATAAATCTTGAAACGCATTCCTTTAAGACGCTATTTGATTTCTTTTTAAAGACGTGGCTTCTGGTGCTGTGCAGCAATTTGTCATTATTCTAATCAATTTAACATTAATCAGATAAACTTAAAGAAGACATTTCATCAAGATTGCAGATAAAGACATTCCTACATTTAGAGTATTTTGTTTTCCCATGTCAAAGATTGATGCCTTATTATTTTGTTTCTGTGAGTTAGTTTTTTTTAGGGATTGGGTGTCGAGTAGGAGAAAGAAGTTTTGCTTCAGTTTGACATGTCCTGACATGGCATCAAACAATATCTCATTTAACTTCTGGCCAGTGTCCAGATGCTCCATATGAAAGTGTTGTGATTCATTAATCTCAGTTCAAGACTTTTCCTGCTGTGAGGAATTAAGAGGTGAGAGGTTGTGGTCTGTCTGGGCAGAGGTCAAAGTCTGTCTTTGACCTTGTGCTGCACAAACCGATGCGATGTGGTCATGCTATTGACACCATATGCTCCATACTATACACTTCAATAAGAGAAACCAGCTTTTAATTATCACACCACATAGGAGTGAGTTAGGAGCAATGCAGTGACCAGTGACCTCTGAGAGTGTCCTGCGGTGTCTGGCACCAGGACGGCGGCGGCGGATCCTTTGGGTCCTCTGGGTTGTAGGGTAGGTTCTCTGTTTCATCCAAGATGCTCGATCGAGTTGAGAGCTGAGGAATTCGGGGACTTGGTCAATGTTTTGTTCTCTTTGTTGTATTCCTCGAGCCGTTCTTGTGCAGTTTTTGCAGTTTACCGCAATGGACTGCCCTGTCCTTGGTCTCAGACAATGTTTAAAATAACACCCACATGAATGCCAGGATGCAAGGTTTCCCTGCAGAACACTGTAAAAAGATGATCAGTGTTTTTCACTTCACCTGTGTGGTGTTGTATTGTTGTGGCTGATGTGTGTATTTTATGATAAAAATGCATTGTAATCCCTTGAAAAGTAATCTTCCTCAAATTTCTGTATAAACAGAGGGTGACTTTTTATTGGACTGAATGCTGAGAATTCTATTTTTTAAAACATTTTTTCTTGGGAATTGAACACAAACAAACAAAAGCATATTTTAGAGATCTAGAGGGAAAGAGCCGCTGAGCTACATGGCAAATTATTAAGGAAGAATTGTGCGTTTATGTAACAAAGTTTAAAATTTTAGGGCAAAACTCCTCGTACACTTGCTTCGGATGTTTTTCTCCCATCGACAGATAGATGCCAGCTGGTAGTGAAGCCCACACACAGACTCAATCTATAGCAGCCCACCTGGATGAGTGGGCTTCAGTGGTTTGGTCGTGTCGTCTCTCCCACACCATATATGGCTGATGTTGTGTAATATGCAGAGACCCAGAAAGTACTTTTTGTTGTGTAACTGGGGTTTTTTTTGGTACTAGTAATGTGATTTTGGAAAAATAGACTTAAGGAGCCAAGACACAAAGGTTCCAGGTTTGTCGCCGTCTTTTTCCGAAGCACATGTCTTTCAGAGAATTGTTTTACTCACCAAAGCAACGATTAACAGAATGCATTCCTTCATGATGTAGCCTATCATACTGACAGGAAGTTTTATTTCAGCACATTTAGAGTCACGTCTGTAAAAATAACCACTATGAGTACACCTGTGTTATTTTAGAGAACGCATTTTCTTCAGCAAGGTTAATAATAAGTTTTTGCTTAAATCCCTTCACCTTTTGCTCTCTTCCTGTATCACTGCTAATAAAATCCAATGAAAATACATACTTAGTCACACAAGTTTCATGACTAAAGATTTGTAATTTTCATCTTTGTGTAGGTACAGCCTGGAAACAAAAATCGTGAACAACAGAGAGAGAATCTTGGAAATGAAAGTGTATTGCTTATCAAGAGCCCTGTCTCGCTTCTGATTGTCAGGGTCATGTAATAATAAGATTTGACAGTTTTAATTTCATATTGTATCTGCTGAGTAGAAGGAGCATACGGGGGGAAAAATGAGAAAAGCACATAGAAAAAGATTGACAAAGGAGGTTAATTAGCACACTGGCTCAATAGTCATCATACTGATGTCTGTCTCCTTAACTGACCGAGGCCAAAGTGATCCATCAGACTGCTGGTGGAGGAAAATGTCCTCCACCTGGATGACTGTGGTTCTCTCAGTGAAACATGGCATAGTGTGTTTGGATGTCTGTGGGCTTTGTTGTGGTTACTGTCAGCTACTAATGAACATACATGAACATGGAATTGAAAATGCTGCTTTTATGAAAACCAATTACACTTGAAGTACTTGAACATTTTAACATCAAAACTGGAGCAAAAGATGATATGTAATGTGAAAAATTCTTCTCGCTGTGATGAATCTTCACCCAACTCTGGAGTTCCCTTCTGTTTTATAATGCTTTTGAGTGTCTTTCAGCTCATTATTTTGGCCCCACAGCAGATACCTTCCATTTACTGGGGAAAAAAAGCTTTTCATATGTATCAGAGTGAGCAATAATATTCTCTTTTAACACCTTGAGTCCTTCGGAAAAACAAGGAAGGTCCCGTCTGGCTTTCTTCAAAGCAGCAGAGGATTTGCACCTCAGCTAATAGATGTGACAGGAATTAACACCTGGTGGCACATTTCCCAGGAACCACAACAGACTATTAGCCGCAACGCTAAAACCAATGACGGGTGAATTGAGTAAAATGGATTATCTTGCCAGAAAATCTTGGGTCCTCGCATTCATGTGGATGTTATTTTGAGATTTACCCCCCATCTGTATGCTGTTGTAAATCAGGCACGCCTCCCTAATGGCAGCAGCCTCCTCCAGCAGGACACTGTGTCCCACTAAAATGGTCCAAAAGACACTCAAGGAACAGAACAAAGAGCCTGGCCTTTTAAACTCTCCAGATACCAATCTAATTGTATCTCGAGAACAAGCCAGATCCACAGAGGCCTCACCCTGCAGCACACAGGACCCAAAGGGTCCACTGCCACTGGTCTTGTGTTCATGCCCCGAGAGGTCAGAGCTGTTCAGTATTAGGCGTATTAGGTGGTTTTAAAGTTGTGGCAGACTGCTGTAGAAGCCAGACCCAGGCCAGCAGAAACTGCGCTAGTATTTTTGTTTCCTTGGAAACAGACATCTGGGGCTGCTGCTGAATGTTTCTCTTTCGGGATAACATGACATATTTTGGACAAGAAGTCTACATATCTGTCCAAGTCTCCTTTGATTGTCACTTGAAATGGAAAGCGACGTTAAACTGTCCTTTGGGACTTTACGGGGACCTAATGCGACAGGCAGTGAAATCGGCCTCATTTTCTTGTGTTGTTTTGTAAACAAAAGGTTTAACAACCTTTAATGATGCTTGCCTCCAACTGGCAGCTGCAAAACAGATTCCTTCTAACAGTCCATTGCACTGGGCGGATTACTGCAATGCTAAACTGCAGTGCAAGTAGCCCAAAGTTTTTCAGCTGAAATGAAGAGGAGATGAATAGCAGCTATTTCCTCCTGCTCCCAAAAAGTCAGACTGCTGATATTAGTGGTTTGCTAATGTTTTATGAATGCAGCTTTACTCATACTGCTTTGTAAATGCTTTCTGCTGTAAATGGAAATACCTGCAGGGACGGTGGATATTATGTACGCAGCCGTGACGAGCTACGGTGTAATTTAATACGCTTTACAGTGTGTGCATTGCACATTGCCTTCCCAGCTCTGTTATCCATGCCATATTGGAATTTATGTGTGAACAGCTTCCAGACAATTTTCTAACATTTTGTGCTCCTTATCCTGTTTCTGGGTCCCATCAGCTGCATCACAGTGGACAGTCTGTGGGAAAGGCAGTGGTGCATAAAAATTAAAAAGTATTTGGTTTTAAACACCTTTTCAGCAACAATTTAGTCATAATAATTAATTGTTTTCAGGGAAATAGTAAGCAAACTGTGTGTATAAGTATTAGACTTAAGATTTTTAACAATAACTGCCACGAACCACAGAAGGAGGCATATCCTCTATATGCTTCACCCTTCCTCGTTTTCCTTTACCAGTGTTATAGATAGATAGATAGATAGATGGATAGATAGATGGATAGATAGATGGATAGATAGATGGATAGATAGATGGATAGATGGATAGATAGATAGATAGATAGATAGATAGATAGATAGATAGATAGATAGATAGATAGATAGATAGATAGATAGATAGATAGATGGATAGGATGGATAGGATGGATAGATGGATAGATGGATAGATGGATAGATGGATAGATGGATAGATGGATAGATGGATAGATAGATAGATAGATAGATAGATAGATAGATAGATAGATAGATAGATAGATAGATAGATAGATACTTTATTCATCCCAAAAGGAAATTCAATTGTTCACCTGCACACTGACACACACCACAGTCACAGCTAAGAAGTAAAATAAAATAAAAAAGTAAAGTGCAATGACACTGCACAGTATAAAAACAACAACAATCAGTGCACATAATAAAAATACTAAAAGTCTACCCCACTATTCATGTCCCCTCTACCCTCCCTTGTGATGCATTGAAAAGTCTGATGGCTCTGGGCAAGAAGGACCTCTGGAGTCTCTCAGTGGAGCAGTTCATTGACAGCAGCCTCTCACTAAAGCAGCTCCTCTGCCCCGTCACCAGCTCGTGTAGAGGATGGCTGCTATTGTCTATGATGGAAAGCAGTTTGTGCAGTGCTCCCCTATCAGCTACGGACACCACAGATTCCTGCTCCAATAACAGAGGAGGCCTTCTTTATCAGCTTATAGTCATATAGTATGTATATCTATGTCTGGTGCAGTTCGTCTAAATATTGCAGGCGGTTTCAGGCTATTGTTATGTTGATTGTACTGTAATGTGAACTTCCTCTGCAAATACATTGCTTATGCTTGGCAATAAACTTTACAACTGACCCTACCAGAGTTGTTGACACAATAACTTTTATCTGTCTGATCAGATTGCTTCATTAGTTTTTGCTTAATGTGAAACGGAGAAGTTTATGCTATTTGAAAATGACTCTGGTTCTTGTGGATCTTGGATCGGAGCTGTGCAATAATTTAAGGACAATGAGACCTCGGTGGTTACATCACAGCTTCGAGACGGCTCAACAGCAAGCATCAGTCAGCAAAGATTAATGAAAAGAGGAGAAAATGGATTTCATCAATGCTTTTCAGCTGCCAGTGTACGAGAGGAGACCAAACTGTTTTGGCTGCACAAAGGAGCAGATGAATGGCCTTTCTCTTGCTTATAAAGAGGCTGGTGCATGATTGAGTTTATCTGGTAGACGACACCTTGAAACACTATCTTTTCTCTGTGGCATTCATTTTGTCAGCTCCCACCTCTCCATGCATCCTTCTTTTTCTCTTGACATTACTGGTCATCCAGGATAAGTTATCATCTGTCCACACAGTCACAATGGGCGCCTATACCTTTACATTCACCATGCAATGAAACATTTACTGCTGCACATCGATATGACATCTGTCCTGCTGGAAATAAACAACTGGCAAAGAGGTGATTTCCTCCCTCTGTGACTGCAGCACTAGCACTTTCTTAAGTACTATTTATATTTGAAAAAGGGGAATCAGGAGTGACAAAGGTAGGAACTGATCTCTTAAATTTGATAAAGCCCCGGTATAGTTTCTGGCTGACACCAACAAAAAGTGCTCTTTGCTGCAAAATCAGTGTGTTAGCACAAGTTGTTTGACAAAGACAAAAACAGGACCAGGCCAAAGGGCTGTGTGTTTGAGGCTGATGGACTGGACTGTAGTTGGGTTGTTGGAAGGTGCGTTAATCAGAGGGATTTTTTTGGCTGATGATGCTTACGGCTGGAAGTGGCCTGGCAGGAGCCCAGGTTATACATACAGACTGCTGCTGAGTGGACACTTTGGCAGTGCGGTGAGCCCCAACCATTAGATGATTGCCTCTGAGGTTTTGTGAGGAGGGTGAGACGTGTTATGTCTTCGAAGTTTCCTCTGCAGGATCATGATGATGAGGTCTTTAATCCACCACAACATCCTTGGGACCTCATGAAACTGACATCTGCATGTTTCCTGGACAAAATACCAGTGATCCCTCGCTGTGGTCTCAGATGAGAGATGATGAGACGCCTTTAGGTGACTGTTTGGTTCATGGCATGTAAATGAAATTGCATCTTATTCCCCCATAAAATAAATTTCTAGGCTAGAGGTATGAGATTTCACCTCCACTGACAGGTCATTAGCTCTGCAAAGATGTGATAATTGGGTCTATTAAATTGGATGTTACTGGCAACCTCAGGCTCTCCATCATCTAAAAAATATATATCATAGTAATTTGCCCAACAAAAAGCCTTTGAGTTGCACATCATCATTGCATCTGAATACCAAGACTCTATTTGAATGCTTTCTTGTTCCACCTGGAAGTAACTAGCACTTCATGCTTGGCAGGGGGGATGTCTTGCCAAAAAATTCAAAAGAAAGTGTGTGCATAGGCTATGTGTGCGTCTTTGTGTCTTTATAATTAAAGATTGATTGTCACTTCTGAACAGGTTGTGATTAAAGAGTGTGTAGAATGTAAATGTAAGCCTGTGAGTGCACAGTGCACATTTTTGTTGGAGGTACTTTGTGGAACAAATGGAGCTGACAAGCTAAAAGTGACACGAGAATAAGAAGCAATCAGACAAATTATAGTGTTTCAGCTTTCTTTGTTCCTCTCTTTGACACCAAACCTTTAACTGATGCCATTTGAATCAAAGTTATAACAAATTTAGATCTTTACTCTGACTAATGCAGTTAAATTTTCTCACTGGGGGCTTATATCCGACCTCAGTCTAAGTGTCAGCCCATCAGGGAAATTAACAGGGCAAGAAGTGAAGCTTATATGAATCAGTTTGTGAATATAAGCACATCTCTGTATGTTAATCAATGCTGTGTTGTTGTGTTGCAAAGTAAATCTAAACTTGGCTGTAAAATATCAGAATGAAATGAATTACTGTCAGTAAAAACAACTCATTTACAATTATGCACTCACAATATTTCAAGGAAAGATTTATATTGTCCTTCTTGTCTGGTTTAGATGAATTAGTATTACTAAATTTGAAGTTGGGGAATGAAGAGAAAGACAAAGGAAAAACAACACTTTCTTGGTAAGATAGGGTGTAAAGGTGCACAAAAGTTTGGTACAAACTTTGGCTTGAGGGTACAGTTTGACGTGTTTTCAGTGCAGTGAAAACAAGACTTAGAAAACACTGAAGTACTTATTCTTACTGAACAGACTACGGTTGTGTTTTATGCATATTCTCTCAAATAAATAGAAATTAAAAGCATAAATGTCCATTAAGATGGAGCATTTAGAAAAAGACCTGTGCTTAAACTGTGCTGTACTTGTATTTGACAGCAGATGCTGAAGTTGATAAGTTGTGGACAACTGTAGCGTGTGTTTGTTTACACTGGGAATCTACAACTCTCTGGCTGAAATTCAGACAAGAGGGAACTCTGTAATAAGGCTCAAATACTTTCAGCATGTGTTTAAAACCTGTGAACTCGATAACAGAGTGTGGTGCTATAAAACACCTATGGTGTTTATTATTACTTTGGCCGGTCTGGATTGTTCAGAGGTTGCTTAAATGCCACAAAGAGCTCTGTTTGCACGGCACTCATTTTTCTTGTACCACTGACATTCACAGTTGGATGATGCTGTCTCAAATCAGTAAGAAATATCTGATCATAACTGAACAATGCAGACATATAGCTTCCACCCGATCCACCTGTCTTTGTTTATCGTCAGCAGACTTTAATGATATTAATGCATCTTCAAGCTCTGGTTGGTCTACGTTTGCCTGAATTAAAAGACTGCACTATTCACATGGGCTGAACTAACAACATGTGGTCTTTTGTTAAAGTTTCTAGTGGGGATGCAGAGCTTCAAATTAAGTTCTGCACACACAAAAAACTTTTTCATATGAAGTGAATGCCTTAGTTTATGCATCATGCTTCAGCATGCATGTGTGCCATAGTGGAAATTTTTGGTACAAATAAATGTACTGTTACACCAATAGTGGGAAGCTATATTCGTATTGCATAAAATACATTGTAGATTACTGAGAAAAACATTAAATATATAGGCCTACACTATTAAAACCACCTGCCTAATATTGTGTGATCCCATTGTGCTGCCAAAGCAGTTCTGACCTGTTGGGGCATGGATTCGGGACCCGGTAGTGTCTGGCACAAGGACACTGGCAGTAGATTCTGTAGATTCTTGTAGGTTGTGAGGTGGGGCCTCTGTGGATCAGACTTGATCTGGGGCATCCCACAGATGCTCGATGAGATCGGGCTCTGGGGAGTTTGGAGGCCAAGTCAGTGACTTAAGCTCTTGGTGACGTTCCTCGAGCCACTGCTGAAGAATTTTTGCTGTGTGGCAGGGTTAGTTATCCTGCTGAAGGAGGCTGCTGGTGTTTGGGAACTGATCGCTGCATAATATATTACTTGCTTACAAAGTCTCTTAGTCAGTTAGCTAGTCCTCTACAGACTGAGATATTTCAAATACACCTGGATGGTTTGTCATTTAGCTGTAGTGACCCCTGAAAACCAATCAAAACTTTCAGTTTGTCCACGTCTTTGGAAAAATGCCTCCTTTTTGTATTAAGTGCTACTTGTGCAAATGTTACCCCAATAAACAGAGATATTGTACGTAACAAATATTAAACCTGCTAAACATGAACATCATTTTCCTGTAAGATGTTAGTCGACTACGACTAGTGTGCAGCCTCACAGAGCTACAAGCTGATGGCTATAAACCTCTTAAACACTTTAAGTTTCATAACTGAATCACTGCATTGTAGAAACACACAATGAAATCGGCACATCATTGATGTTGGTGGATAAAAGCTTCAAAATGACACATTAGCATGAACCCAGAGTGAACATATGTCCTGTTGAATAAAAGGTTTGTTTTAAAGTATGACATAAAACAGTTATAGCATGTTTGATGTGTAAGTTGAAGTAGTTTTCTTATTTTGCCCAGTGAATTTATGCATTTGAAAAGCATTGTATTTTATATATGCATTTGCCAGTTGTGCTAAAAGTGTAATCTCCACTGCAGGAGAGACTTGATGTTCTCTGCAAAAAGCACATAGACTGGTGTCAGCTATCAACCAGAATCAGTTGAAAAATGTCAGCATATCTGATATTGGCAAGAGTTCAATATTATGCTTCTGTGTTCAGTTATTGGATTTTGATTACCAGAAAGATAAAATGTACATTTTCCTAAATATCATATATGTTTTGTTCGTCTCTCTTAGGCTATCTGTTGTGGTTTGGATTGTACGAGATGTACTGCAAACTGAGCCAAAATGTTCAGTCATCTGTGTTCTCAAATGTTTCTCATAGATTTAGCTAAAATTGGGCTGATGCCTGTTTTAGATTTGGTAACAGCCTTTGAACAATTTCTTGCCATGTTTTCAAATTGGTTTGTTTCCTAATCTGTTATTCTGTTTCAACTGACTGATGATGAATCTTACCCATGGGCAATTACACATTATTTATCCATTATGACGAGCAATGTGCATTATCCATGTGAATAGTCTGGAAATATTTTGCATATTGACCTTTTATTAACAGCTGTTTTACCCAGGAGAAATGGCCCCAGTTTCCCTCCACCAAGTTTTCTGAAATTCACAAAATGCACAAAAATGGGTATGAATTGGCAGAGAAGACGGATTTTATACAGCACATCAGCTGCTGCAGTGTGCTACTTGTTTAGCCAAGAGAATAGATCCATTCCTGTTTGTTGATTCAAAAGTACACAGAGCCGAGATCACATCGCCTCAGCTCCGAAGCCTTTAAGAAAACCTATTGAGTTTGGGTGAAGTGATGGTCAGTCTGCCAGCATCAATGGCCGCAGTTTCTCAGAATCTCCTGTGGAAGCCAGTAAATACGTAACTAAACAACCAAAGCAACAAATGCAACAACTGATCCTCTGGACGCAGGCAATGACCTACTGGAGCAGTCTGCTCAATTCAATTTTCTTCACGGAAGAGAAGGGACACGTTGTCCTCCCTCAGGTCCAGGTGCACGGCACTCATCACACAGTTTTCTCCTCTTGTGACCATTTATTTTGAGCTGCTAAAAGCCTGTAAACTTGTAATTTGTATATTTAATATGGAAACATACACTGATCAGGCACAACATTAAAACTAGCGACAGGTCAGGTGTATAGAATTGATCAACTGATTACAATACATTGTTCTGCTGCTAAACCTTGAGTCCTGCATTCATGTGGATGTTACTTTGAAACATACCAAGTGCACCCGTGTTAGTGTCCCTCCTTGCCTCCAGCAGCCTCCCCCAGGAGCACATTACGCCCTGTCACACCACAAAAACTTCTCAGGAACACTGCAAAAAGCCTAAACTGTTGACCCGGCTTCAAAATTCCCCAGATCTCAATCTGATCAAGCATCTGCAGGATGTGGCGGAACAAGTCTGATCCAAAGGGGCTCCACCCTGCCACCCACAGAACACAAAGGACCGCTACCAACGTGCTGCTGCCATAAACTTTCAGGACAGCCTCAGAGCTGCTCAGTCTATGGCCTGACAGGTGGTTTTAATGCTGTGCACATTATAACTAAACTGTAGCATCTGTAGAGTATCTTTCCTTTAAAGAAAACATGTCAAAAACATATATTTCTTTACAGGAAGAGAAACTCTTTCTAGATCTGTTTGGTTAGCCTGGACATGTGACACTGAAAAAAGTCTTTGAAAGCAGCGAGAGGCTTCTGATGATATGACCGTGACCCTAAACTCACCAAGGTCACAGCAGGACCCCTGTTGAGAAAAAAAAGCTGTCTGTGTGTAAAACAGTTTTTTTTCCCTCATGAAAACATGAGGAAAAACTAATCCCCTGCTGCCTTTATTGTATTTAAAAAATATCAACAACACAGCTGTGGTTTAGCTGGTATGTGCTTGAGTTGAAGGTCATTAACCCTGTAGCAGTTTTCCATCACAACCCAAGAAGCATGAAGATACTGCATGAGTTCTATGTTAGCAGCAAGACGACGAATTAGTGACTACCGATGGACTAATACGACCTTTTGTTCTTGAAAGAATTTGTTGTGTTTTTTAACTTTAAATTGTGATTGTTCTGAAAATAGAATGGAAAATAAACAATTTACTTTTGTTTTAGTTATTTACACCGAATCTCCATTAACTGTTTTTTTTGTTTTTGTTTTTTTTTGCCACAGAGGGGCAGCAGAAATAAGCTGGGATCGCAACATTGACATATTCTCATCTTTTAAGTTAAAGAAACCATCAGGCAGACACAGAGCGACATTACCAGTCATATTGAGTAGTGTTCCTGACCACATTTTGAAAAAAGGTCGATTATTCACTTTACTTTAGCTCCGCTTTGCGCTCCACCAGCCCCTGGAGGAATAATTGTCTCTTTAGCTGTTCAATGATCCACTTTTTCCACCAGCTTGCCACTAAATGTGTCTGTCTGCTGTTTGGTTAGGAACAGGTAGTGTTTGAGCGCTTTTTTCTGTTTTCCACTGTGGCAAAAGTGAATCCATAAGAGAAAACAAACAATAAATAAAACAAATAAGTAAACAATAAAGTTGCAGGATAGAAAACTAAAACAATTGGCTAGAAAAAATATTAAGCGCAGTGGGATTGAGGGAAGCTGCGGATCTGAGAGATGATTTGGATGGATTCGTCAGAGATTTTTTTCACATTGCCCCAATTTACATTTTTATTTTTTTGCATTTAAATTCATCTCTGTAAAGGAGGTGGTGAATTTAAAGGGTTTAAGAGACAGAAATGTTTCTTAAATGGATTATCTGCAGTGGTGGAAGAAGCATCCAGATCCTTTACTTAAGAATACATAAGTATTAGCAGCAAAATGTAGTTGAAGTAATAAAGTAAAAGGTTTGGTCTGGAACCTCTGACTGATAAATTAATGTATATGCATCACTAGATTATGAAGTGAAGCATCAGTGTGGCAACAGCATGTTGTTGGTGTATCCGCTGCAAGGGGAGCTAATTTGAACCACTTTATATCCAGTTTAATATGCAGGTAGAGCAGATAAATCTGAGGGCTTGTCACATGATTAATGAAAGGAAAGAGGAAAAGACAAAGTTCTTGGTTTTTCGACTTTTTCTTTAATTTTTGATATGTGGTGAGGTACTGAATCATGACAACATCTATTGAAATGAAAACCATGTGGGAATTTTGAGGGGGAAAACTATCATAAGTCATTATTTGGTGGAGCCGTTAATCTTTATCTATAAAGTATCTAAAGCTGCCAAATAAATGCAATGAAGTAGAAAGTACAACATTCCCCTTAAGGTGTAGTGGAATAGTATAAAGCAACATAAAATGCTACCTTCTATAAGATGCCTTAATATTATAGGAATGCATTGGAGGATCAAATGAGTTAAAGGTAACTCACACCATTTGGCAGATCTCCTTTGTAGCACAGAGAATCACATTTCCCACACATCCAAATCAAAAGTCTGGTCACAAGGAAATTTCTTAAGACATACAGTTGTAAACCAAAGTTTACATACACTTATATAGACCATGTATATCATGGCAGGCTTAAGTTTGCAATGACTCCTATAACACTTAATTTCCTATAGTGGAATCATTAATACACTTTGTAACAAAAACAATCATGCTTTTTGGTTCTTTGAAAGATTTATTGTTTTTCTTAAAACATGACAGAATCTGCTGGGTCAAAAATTTACATACAGCAATTTTAATATTTGGTTAATTGTCCTATTTTCACCTCAACTCGGTGCTTTTAGTAACCGTCCTTAGCTTCTGGTTGAATCTTTGACCACTCCTCTTGAAATAATTGATACATTTCAGCTAAATTTGTTGACTTTCTGACTCAGACTTGTTTCTTTAGCATATTCCACAGGTTCAGATGGGATTCAAGTCAGGACTTTGGGGAGGCCAGACTAAAACCTTAGTTCTTGCCTAATTTTGCGCATTCCTTTTCCACCTTTGATGTGTGTTTGGGGTCATTGTCTTGTTGTAACGCCCAAATGCATCCAAGACCCAACCTTCTGGCTGAAAATTTTAGGTTTTCTTGTGGAAGTAATCCTCCTTCTTTACTATTCCATTTGTTTTGTGTTAAGCACCAGTTCCACTGGCGCCAAGAGCATTATACTACCACCGCCATGCTTGATGGTAGATTTGGTGTTCTTGGGGTTAAAGGCCTCACCTTCTCTCCTCAAAACATTTTTTTCACTGTGGCCAGATAGCTCAGGCTTTGTTTCATCTGACCACAGAACTTTCCTCCAGAAGGCCTTTTCTTTGTCCAGGTGATCAGCAGCGAACGTCAATTAAGGTCTCGTTTCTAGAGGAAGGGCTTCTTTCTTGCAAGGCAGCCTCTCAGCCCATGGCAATGTTAAACACGCTTGACTGTGAATCAGAATGCATGATTGTTTTTTGTGACAAAGACAGATCTATTATAGATTCCATCATAGATAATCAGGAGTTACAGGAATCATTGGAAACTAAAGACTGCCATGCTATACAAGTTAACATGCACTTGGTGATTACAAGTGCACGTAAACGTTTGTTTACATAGATCCACCACTCCAAATCAACAAAAAGACACAAAGCTACCATCAGATATCACAATTAAAACATTTTTATAGATTTTTTTCTACATAAAGCACAAGCAGGTAAGGTTGGCTTAACAGGTCACTTTAGAGGAAGACCCTGGTTTGTATCCAGAAGAAGTCCTCATTCATTTCCAAAGGTGTGAGAGAGTGATGAGCCTCTGGAGATGAATCAGAGGGTCATCATCGGTTCACCTTTTGGAAACATTATTTGTAGCTGGGAGAACTGCAGCAGGGTTGTGCTGTGTTGTGACGTTCCCAAACTGCCAGCTGGAGAGGCCTCATCAAGAAGAGAGATGCTTTCCTTGCTGGACAGAGTTATCATTCCCAAAGGTAGATGTTTTATTTATAGGGTCATATGATTTGTGTTTTTTTGCAGATATTATAAATCCCAGCTCCCAGGAACCTTTTCAGTGTGTGGACATCAAGTGCATCCTCACAGCAGAGTCGATAACTGGCAGCGGATAATGTGGATTTGCTGCCGCGAGTAATCACAAGCTGCTTCAGCAAACTGGAAAATATCAATATGATGTTTATTTACTGGGTATATAAAGAAACATGTTGACACACGGTATGAACATGAAGAGGAACAAAGTTAGTCTGAGGCAATGTGATAATCTCAGAGTCTTTCAGGATGAGCTGCCAAAAGGGGAAAAAGCACGAGTCTAAATAAACTTTTCATGGAAGTTTGTAAATAAGTCCCCAAATAGGGCCTAGCAGATAGCTCTCTTGACATTGACCATGGCCAAACCTCTGTGAGGAGGGAGATATTTTCATCCTGAGAATTGTTGTGCACCATGAGATCCTGGGGCAGCAAGGAGAAGCAGGGACTTTCTGTAGCTGATCGAAAAATAGGTCTGGACCCATTCACAGCCACTGAGAGCAAGATGGATTATCAGCGTTTGCGAATTCCAACTTGTGAGACAGTCAGCAAAGCCTCCAAGCTCAGTTCCCACTGGAAACTAATTTCAGGTGCTTTTCGCTGCCAGTGATCAGACAAAGATATCAAAAGCACTTCTGTTTAGTGTCAGTCATCACTTTGGTGATTTACGCTTCATCTGAAACAAGTGAGGGGTCAAAGAAAATACTTGGGCCCTGATACAATTATAGGAGTAGCTCCGTCATTAATATCCGCTAATGGAAATCGATGCATTTTTACTTTGAGAAAGTGCAACCCAGACTAATCTCAGCTGGGTTTTTGGATGTTGTGAAACTGTGCGAGTGCAGCCACTTAAAGTACATGAATGTTTAGGAAAAACTCTGATTCTCCCATGTTGGGAACACATGGTTGCATTCACGCTGGGAGAGAAATTAGACATGCACAGTGACAAATAGTGTTTGTGCTGTATATGTGTGTTTTGTTTATTTAAGCCCTGGGGCATCTGCTGCATGTGTGTGGTGCGTGCATGTCCGCAGCATGTGTGTCTGTCTGAACATTGAGGCTCCAGGAATTTACTGGATCCAGCCAAGAAATAGTCCAGAGCATGACCCGCTGCTCGCAGAAACATGTCATTTTTCCTATTTTGGTCTTTGCACGCATTAAACAAACCAGACACAAAGTGTTAATTTGTGAGCTTTAGACACATTTTGTTACCTTTGGACGGAGCCAGACTCACTGTTTTTCCATTTCAAGTTGTTATGCTAAGATAAGCTAATCGTTTCATATTTCCTGCACAACTTTAAGGTATCAATATTCTCATTTTGGCAAAAAAAAGAATAAAAATTAAATGTGTTTTCCTAAATGTCAGTCTATACTTTAAATGAATGAGCATCTACGTCATCATCTCTTTTACTCTGCACTGTGCTGTTGATGGTTACAATTTTAGCATAAAACCTGACCTAATTTTATGACAATTTCTTAATACAGCCTTTTTCAGAGCAGATTGAATTTGGTTTTCAAAAGACTGATGCATTCAGACAGCCCTGTGTTCAGTCATTACAAGCTTTTCATACTGAGAACACTGACTGACACCATGTCCCTCATACCTTTGAAATTCCCTTTGGGCTTTTGAAGCAGAAAAATAAATGAATGTTATTTGCTTGGCCAGCACCTATTGAAGAGTCACAACAGAGCTTTCAGACACTTTCATTTTTATTGTTGTCCTTTCTCTTTGTTATGCTGCTCTCTCTGTAACTTATGCCACATCTTTATCTTGTTTCTATTCTGTGTTCCTGCCACTTGGCATACACTATGTGTGCTTATGAAGCCTTTTTTTTAATTAGAGTGAAAAGGTGCCATTCAATTTGAGCTCAGGTAATGGATCAATGCCCCGCATGATAGCGATGAGAAAGAGCTAATTTCAAGGAACATTGGTTTTTGGAGAGCTGGCAGTCTGAACTTGAATAGCTGGGAATTCATTTTCATTACCAGCATGATAGTGATGATTTTTTTAGTAGAAAAAATCAATCAAATATTGCTTCCTTTACACTTTGTGAAAATCTCTTGAAATATTAATTAGCAAGACTGTAAGGATCGATTAATATCATCTGAAATATAACCAGGCATGTCTCAATTAGACTCATCAGAAAAAGACAAATACATTAAATTCTCTAATGAAGCAGATAATCGGTGGCTGCACAGGGCAAAGGGGCAGAAGTAGAGATCAGGGTTAAAAAACCACACTGACAATTAAGACACTGCAGCGCCAAGGTCACTCTTCTAAAGCTGATAGCTGCTATGTGTCTGCCATCAAAGATTTTAACTATTTGCATAAAAGCTAACAACAACCTCAGTCAAGTTGTCTGGTCCTGTTGGATGAAGGTGTGCACACTAGTTGTTGGTGTTGTGAACATGTTCAAACATGTTTAGTGATTTTGTTTCATTTTTATATTTTTGAAATGGAAAGTTTTCATGATCAGAATCTGTTTTACTGCAGAGTATACGAAGAATGTGACTCTGTGTTTTGGTTTCAGGCAGCAAAAACTGACAAGTAGGGAAATTTAAAGTATGATAAATTTTTTTTTTTTTTAAAAAGCAAGTGTTGAAAGTCAAATAAACATGAATCAGAATCAGAAGGTTTCATTGCCAAGTAGGTTTTCAAAAATAAGGAATCTGACTGGGTGGTTTAGTGCAGTGACATATAGTTTAAAAGTGTTGCCAGCTGTAGTTTTTAAAAGTGTTACAAGATATATAAGAAGCAGTGACAAAAAGTAAAATAGAGTAGAAATATTTCCAGCGTGATTGTGCAATGTGCAATTAGCCACCTAAAATTAGTCCTAAAAAAGGTTGCATAGAATGTGATATAAAACACAAGTACTTAAAATGTGCAAATGGATAATAATAATCCTTTTTAATGTGCATTAATGTAATGCATAGAGTCAATGTGTATGCTGGAGGGAGAGTGGCAGTGTCACTGAGGGAGTCTCTGGCCTGAATTATTACCAGTTAAATAAAAAAGTGTCACAAATCAAAGCTGTGATGAAGTAATAAACATATTTGCAGTGTTATTTCAGTGAGGCAATATACAGATTGTGCAAGAATGTGCAGGGTTAAAACCCCCCCGCTGACAATTAAGACACTGCAGCTCCAAGGTCACTGTTTTATAGCTGACCCTGGCCTCTGACCTCTCAACTTCTTCTGATACAAACCAAAGGAACCAGAAAAATACTGACTTAAACAGATATATTTTCACACTGATTGCAGCATAACCTTTCCTCGTGTCCATTCCTGCATCTGTTTTGCTTGTTGTCGGTCATCAGACTTTCATTCACTTTCCATCCAAGACTAGTCACTTGCTTGTTCACGCCTCTCCCAGTTATCTGACCTCAACATTAACCTGTACACCTGTTCCCAAAGCACTGATGTCATTTTTGGCTCTTGAACTGCCTGCAGTCGCCTCTTTGGTAGTTGTTGTCTGTTCTCTTTGTGGCCATTCTGATTTACAAAACAGCAAACTTTTACCTGTTTTGCGTTCAGAGCCTCTTTCACTGCGCCCAGTGATCACAAGTTCTTTACATTTTTGCAAGTCATAGCAGAAGTGATGGCTGAATTCCATTTAGCTTCAGGGGCCTGGCTCTCGCACTGTCACAGAGTGAAGGCTGTGACACTTGAACAGTCATCATTAATTTTATTAGTAACACCTGTTTTTTTGTCCCTATGATGAGCAGTCAAATGTCTGCTGTGGAAAAAGGCCCACGCTAGCAGAACCCTCACCTCAGATTCACTTGAATGTTTCTTCACACCATAAAGACCACCTGCTTTCAAGGACAACCGACTGCCACTGCTATTCCAGACCATGAGTTACTCACGCGTCCACATATGCAGACAAGTTAAGAAATGAGAGGAGACCTGAATAAACGATTAAAGGAACAGAATGCAGAATCCAGGTCACAAGAGGTCACTGAATGGTTATTAGAGCCGCATGCTCGAGCTTTCACACCCAGTTCAACCTAACTGAAAACCTGTGGGAGATTTTGGACTCAGGTGTTAACACTCATGTTAATGACACCATTCATTAGAGCCAGACACTGATGGGAGAAAGAGATTTTTAACTTCCTCTCTATGATCTGACTCTAAGCTTGAAATTCTGATATGATTCATCAAAATCATTTCATCCTACGTGTCTCATTTATCATTCTCTCCAAAATAAACCATTTGTTCTAACCAGATTCCATAAAGATCAGATAAAATGCTCTGCTCTTCACCACCATTAGTGAAATTAGCGACACACCTGTGACCAACTGTGAGCTGGGTTGAACTGCAGGCTGTGTTTGCACAGAGCAGAGAGAAGAGTATGGAAACAAATTAAAAATATAAGTAGTAAAATATCTTTAGTATGTAGAGCCAACATTTTTTTTTCTAGTTGTTGAAACCCTTGTGGGCACTTTGCTTTCATTTTCTCGGATCTGTGGCCTTATACCAGTGTCATACTGCACAGAGATATTTTGAGTTCTCTCTACTTCTGGCCTTGGTCCTGCTGCTCTCACAGAGGTACTGGATTTTATATTGCATTTAAAAATGAGCCCACAGTGAGTAAAAATGTGACAGTAGCAAAAACAAACAAACAAAAAAAAAGAATGCACAGAAACTGTCTCTTAAAATGTTAAAACCAAATGAGAAAATATCTTTTGAAAAACTCCAGTTCAGAACAGAGATTTATGTAACTGATGCCAACAACCATAGAAGTTGTTTTGGCAGCTTATTGTTACAGTTGTATAGTTTTCTAGTGTAATTTGCCAGCCATTTAAACAGGGTATGAAATGGGACGAATTACACACAATGGGGAATAATTGATTCCATATAGAAGTAGTCTAAATAATTTCGAATGCACAAGGCAGTTTAAACTAATTTAAAATATAAATACTCATACTTAATAAGGCACTTTGAAACTTGCCTCTCTGTAATTGGTCCTTATTAATTAGAGGGAGAAAATTTAGTTCCAGTTTAAAATCTACCAAGATTTCCTGTTCTGGACCAAAGTGTAATAACAGTTGTAATTCTAGAGTGAGTGTGAGCCAGCGGTAATTGTTTCCAGACCACAGCCCCTGTGGTTTCACTGAACTCACCAGAACCATGGCAGCCGCTGCACTGAGGCTTGTTGTTTGGGTTTTTCCTGCTCTGCTTGTCTTAGTGAAGTTTGATAAATGTCAGCCAGTTTGATCGTAATCAGCCGTGTTTTCTGGCCTTGATCCTTCAGAGGAGGCTTTTCTGACTCTCGGCTTTCAACAGTCATGCGACCATCACAACTGTTGTCTCGTAGGTTTTAGACATCCGATGCTCTCCACATCCAAAGGTGCATCTGACAGACAGATTTTACAGCAAAGTTTAAACCTTTCTGACTGCTGCTTAAAAGTACAACCTCAGGGGATATGTCAGCTTGGTTCCCCAGAGGAGCAAGAGATACTGAAATAGCATCCGGCCCCAAACTACGGAAATTCTTATGCTTGTTAAGCATCTGTGTTCATGACATAAAACAGAATTTTAACAACTAGAAGAAGATCGAGATGACTGATATTCCAGCTCAGAATTTCTTCCCTCAAACCTGCAGGGAACATGTACTATAATATCATGTTTGCTACAGCTTCAAATTGTTGGGAAAGATGCTCTTTGGCTTTCACTGAATCAATCTGTACATGTAAAAATGTTGCTTTAGAAAAAGAAGATTGGACTCTGTCATTAAAGCTGGCAGAAATAATTAAATTTACAGGTAGTCCACACACTTTTTTATTTTTTATTTTTTTACAAAAAAGTTGCTGATGAGCATTTTCTTGTTTGCAGACAGACTGGTGGAATAAACTGCAAACAACCCCAGGTGCAAATCCTCTCTGAGGCTCTAAAGTTTGATTTCACCTGCAGAGAGTTTGTATGTACAGTCACACAAATAAGACATTATTTGTGAATTTGTTTACGTCTCCAACAGTGGTCCATGACCCAGGGGCATCTGACCACTTGCCCTGACGGTAATCCAAGCATGTACATGGACAGTCTGGTATGCACAAGGCCATATAAACAGCTTCTGTTCTCATTTGTGGCTTCCTGTCTCTCCCTGTCTTCCTCATGAGTCCCAGCAGGCTGCTGTGACCAGCTTCCCATGTGAAAACTGACTACGGGCCTGCCAAAAAGGCCATGGCTGTGCTCCACCAGCCAGGGTTTTTGGAGTTTGCCACATACTTTGGACTAAAAATCAGTATGTGTCTGCCACCAAAGATTTTAACTATTTGCATAAAAGCCAACAACAGCCTCGGTCATTCGTCACTTACGATTGGTTCAAGTTGCTGGTCCTCTTGGTTGAAGTTGTGCACACTAGTTGTTGACTGTTCTGAACGTGCTCAAACATGTTCAGCAATTGTATTTCTTTTTTTTTTTTTAAATGAAAAGCTTTCAGGATCAGAACCAGAATCTGATTTGTTGCCGACAATACCAAAAATCTGACGTGACATTTTGATGCCATAGACACTGACAAGTAGAGACGTTTAAAGTCCAATAACATATATGTTTTTGAAAAGCAAGTGTTGCAAGTCAAAAAACATGAAACTGTTATGAGTCAAATAAAAAGTGCTGTTATGAGTTAATAAACATATTTACAGTGTTATTTTAGTTAAACAATTGTACAGATTGTGCTGGAATGTGCAAAGTATTTGCTGAAGAATGTGTAAAATCTCACAGTAGGAATCCTTTCTTTATATATCCATGTCTCATAAGATACATATATCTTTCTGCTCTACATAAGCACACTTGGCATATGCTGGACCTCCCCATCTTAAAGATGGAGTCTGCGATTCTGGAGAAAGACTGTTGATATGTAGATAGTTAGCATGATGATAAACAGGAGATGTTGGATATGTAGAGTTGTGTGTATTGGTTTTTAGCCACTCTGTTTGCTTCCCATTTACAGAACCAAGGCTGTGAGGAGATATTCACTGATTGTGAATGAGACTATTTTAGATATATATACATAAGTCAGCATTTTTACGAAACAAACAAAACTGTGTATATAAAAATATTAACAAACCCCTGAGTTGTAAATTATAGCCCCTTCATGAGAAATGATTAATAGTTATTAATTATTATTATCATCACTATGTCACTGATGACTGAAGCCCAAACAACAAAGGTGGCACAACAACAGGAATTTTAAGCTTATTTCGGTGTTGTTTGGTGTCCGAGGTAAACTAGGACACTCAGAATTGACCATATCTGACTCCTACCTGCAATTACCCTTTAAGCATCAACATTAGCTGTGTGAAATCAGGACAAAATACAGCAGGAGGCTTTTTTTTTCATTATCGTCCCTGCACTTTCCTCATGTAGTCCAGTAATGTAGGGTCACCCAAGGCCCTGAATGGACATAAAGAGTGATTAATGTGGGCCTTTAAAGCACAGCATCATGCAGCCTGTGTAAACAGCCTGCCTATAGAGAACGCAGTGCTGAGCCCTCAGATCCGAGTTGCAACAGACGGGAAGGAAAACTGATTTGTTTTGGAACATACAGTACAGTTTGTTATTCATCAGCAGTTGCAGCAGAGCTCACAGAGAAGCTGCCATGAAAAACCAAAGGATTTAGTGATAGCTGCTTAGATTCACAACAGTAAATGTGAATGACACCTCATATATAGCAAATAACTTCTTTAAGTGCTTTATATTTCTTTAAAAAAGATACATTTTCTCACAGTTTATTGCCCAGAGGAGAAAACAAGAACCTCCATAAAGCTGAGATGGAATTCACATTAGACCCCACTGTCCCATAAAGAGTAAAATAAATATAGTAACTCATGTGTTAACAGATTTGTGTTTCAAGCTGCTACCACTTGAATTCGAACTCTGACTTCTTGAGAGTATTCAAGGAAATGTTTCACATCGGTGCTGCATCGGTGCTGCATCTTGTGAAGACAAGCGTCCCTTTTTTTTATCAAGCTTACCAAGGTTTCATAAATGCAGAGCCAGCCCTTCTACTGAGCTGTAAAACATGTGGAGAAAAGACCTGCAGCTGGTTTTCTGATGGGTTCAAATAATTTCTCTGCAGCAAAATTTCATTAGTTTGAGGTGTAACGGCAGCCTGCTGCCTCTGTTCTCTCCTACGGCGGACAAACTGAACAAAGCTATCCCTATAATTATGTATGCGGCCATAGAGTCGGTACTGTAGGACACCACTGTTGGTGCAATCTATCTTAACATGTCTGTTCATAGATCTTAACATGATGAAGCTACTCAAACCAAATGCAGTGTAGCTTGATTTACATACTTTCCTATGAGAGAGTAATAAATCATTTGCTGTCTTGGGACTGTTTTGCGGTATATTTTCGCTTTAGTGCTTTCTAGCCACGCAGTTTAAGCTTTGTAGCTGGTTTCATTTGTCCACATCCTTAAAACTTTTCCTTTACAATAGAGGGAAGGGAGACTTTAATTGTGGCTCATGCAACCATAAGAAAATAACGTTTGAAATGAATCCAGAGAATGTCATTCCAGAATCTGTGTCAGAGTTACTCAAGATGAGCAACAGTTTTCACAGGGGCTTTGATTGAAGGTGGTTCAACAAAAGTGATGGGGCGACTGCTGCTGGAGAGACAACTTGCCAAATGCAAATGTGCTGTGAACAAACTGTGAGCAGACATCTGATATCTGGATACCACAAGCTGTGAGAAATACACTTATTTTTAAAAGCTTGCTGTCCAAAGGCAGCTCTGTGACTTATAGCTGGGAGGTCTCTTAAATTAGCTTTGAACACTGTTGAGTCAGCAGACATCATCCTTGGATAGAGGCTTTGGCCTTCAAGCTGGTTCTCAGGTGCCAGAAGACGGGCCAGATGCTGCTTGTAATAGTGATAACTGCTTGCAGGGAATCAGTCCCTTGGTGTATGTTAATGCACTTGTCCAATAAAGTGGCTCTGTTTCAGGTTAGAGGTTAAAAGGGAGTTGCGTTTCTGTTCTTAAAAACAGGCAGGCAACAAATACGGAAGCTCAGATGGCAAATGAACAAAGCACAGTGGTAACTGAATGCCAAGAGAAACATTAGCAGACGATGAAAATCTCACCGGTTGCATTTCTTTTTTCCCCTTATGTGCCGAATTCAGTCATTCTGAAAACCTATTTTCAATTCTGTTTAATTTCTTTTCTTATCACTTGGCATGCAGTATGTATTTATTTTCCCCATTATGCCCATTGAAGCTTGTCGCTATAATTTATCACGGTAATTTTCACCATTTCTCTAGTTAACTGATCAGAATATAGGGTAATTATTTGCATTCCTCTTACCTTTTAGGAGGGCACAATATTGAAACTTTCAGAATAAATACGGCTCCGTCTGGTTTGTTTGCTAACAGAGCAGAAAAGATTGTAGTGAATTAACATTTTTGTTTCAGAAACTGTTCTTTGTCAAAATATCACTGATCAGGAAGTTGGTGCCTCAGCAGTGTACATTCCTCACAGACAAACAAAGAATGCGGTCCATTTATTTCTCGTTTGCAACGCTGGAATGCAGCTCGTAATCTTTGAAACAAACTGCCACAATTGCACAGTTAAAAACAGACGTTTGCTCATCCTGCTGCAGCATGTTCTTGTGTTGTGGTTGTCATGTTGTGGTACAAAAGGAGGGGATGATGACTGTACGTGCATATGTAACATGTGCTCACCCCCAAGAGGGGTTTATATTTGGAGTTTATCTCCCCAAATATACTGAGCAAGAATGTGCCTCCAGAGTTTGGCAATCAGTGAACAGAATTTTTTCCACAGCTGTCTCAGTTAATTTGTCTCTACCATCTTGTATGGCTGCCACGATCCATAGCAACCATTTATATAAACAGACCACACTGGCATGCTGGATACCATTCATCTGCAGGAGTGCGGAGGGTTCTTACAGGAATATAAAAATGTGTAGATGCTTTTTACGTAGCTTGCTAAATTAGGAAACACGTATACAATTTATTTAGTTTGAAAAAATAGTCCCAAACTGTCCACTTGCAAGGGTTTTCTGGAGGTTTCAACCATGTCCTACTGTCTGCATGAGAGTAAGGAGTTGGGTTGTTGTCATGGAGATGGATCTATTGACATGGGAGCTCAGTGTTTTTTTCATTTCACCCACAGCTCCTCCTGGACTCACTACCCCGACAAGCTCCATCGGCTCATGAACACTGTGTCATGTGTTTGAAAGTTCTGGAAAAATGCCAACCCTGTCTCCTAGAGATGATGTTCTCACAGCTACAATTAAAGTGCTTCACCTATTATGCTTGGTGTTCGCGCTCTACTGCATTCAGAGGCAGCTATTTTTTTTAATGATTTATGAGCTGCATCTTAGTTAAGGGTAGAAAAAGATTGCAAGTCAACACTTTGTGTCTCAAGTCCTTATCTTGTACTTTAAAGCAGATCACAAACCTCAACGTCGAGCTGTGAGCAAATAGACATCAGCCAAAAGAAGCCGAATAATGCTGCAGTGACTAGAAATGGATACTTTGGTGAAAAAAATGCATGTGATCATATTACTGGTCGGTATCAAGCTCTTTGTGAATCTGCCAGATACATCAATTAACAGTATTTTCTCATTTTGTCTATCAAACGTTTAACATGCTTTTAATTATGTTTCTTTGAAATGTATTTGCTGTTTTTTAAATTTATTACGAATCTGTCCCTGTGGCATTATAATGGTCAGAGGCATAATGTATTCAGGTTGTCCATCGCTGTCCTTAAACACCTTGCACCGACTTTAAATGATGAGCCAATTAGATTTTGGTGGTTGAAGGTCACTGCAACCTCACAAAACCTGTTTCTGTCCGCAACTCAGGTATTCCTGTGGTAATTACGATAAGCTTTCCACGAATGTCTAATAGGAAAATCATGAAGTGATGACATTTTATGTGCAAATGGATTTTCAAGATGTTCTGTAAAAATACCTCAGTAGCCATATTTTATTTAACGCTATAACTCAGTAACAAAAACAGCAACTGACGTAATTTAACTTGACTATGAAGACCAAGTGGAAAAAAAGTGGATCTTGCAGATTGTTTTACCAAACTTTTGTTTTTAAGGTCAAATACAAACTTAAATGCTTATCATATATTCAGATAACATCATGTAATTGTTAACTCTATTGTATTCTATGTAGAATACATTGTAGAATACATATATTGTAGAATATATATATTGTAGAGTATATATATCTTATGAATGATCCTAGGTACTCAAGTTGAAGAAGAAAACAGACGTCATTTGAAATAATATGATCAGCATGAGACAAAAACAAACAGTATCAACAGAAATGTGAGGGGGAAAAGTTCTACTTCTATTATGAACTAAGGGAAAAGTTTAAGGTCTGGCAAAACTGACAGAACAATACTCTGCATGATAATCTATAATTACAGGAGGTCAGATTTAATTCATTAGTACATACATCTATAGACATCATTTTTCAATCGAGGATATCGCTGTATAATTTTAATGGCTCAGTGAAAGTATCCATAGTGATGATTAAGGACTCTGCTTCAGGCTGCCAAAGATGATGATTATGGACATTGTTTAAGACAATGTGCTGTAACATACTAAATGTACCAAGTGACCTCATTTGATATCAAATATATAACAGTAAATTACAGGGAACATTTGCTCTTTCCTGTAATTTTCTATTAAGGTTACCAACTGCAGTGAAAATGAAGCTTAATTTGAGTAGGTCCATATCTGAATACTTGTTTGTCATGTTGTAAGGGCTATAAGGAATTTAACAACATTCTCTTGTGCATGTAGTAAGGAACACTAGAGAACAGTCCTTCTCCACAAATATACCAGTATTTATTTTAATATAACTCTTTCAATGGCTTTTGGATTTTTGTACACACACTAATTAGGGTTTTAGGTTACTCTCCTTTGTTTATGAGGCAGTTATGGTCGCCAAAATAGTGCCAGCTGTAACCTGGCTAACACAACATGTTTACATGTTTACTAATAAATGCACAATTATCTATTCACTGTATTGAGGGACAGTGGCGTCAGAATCGGTCCACATATAAAATTCCTCCTTCCTTGGTGCAGCATTGTTGTTGGCCTAGCGGAAATAGCTTTTTATCTGGCTTCTGATTGGCTGATTTGGCTTCAGGGTCAAGGTCACATCACCACCTGTTGGTTTGGTGTGCTTTTGACTGTGCTTCAATTGTGTTTTTGTATTTTTATGTGGATGGAGACTTTATTTTAGAACAGAAAATGAAAAACCCTGCTTTAAAAACACCCATGTACATGTGCAGTAGGCCTTAAACCATCTTTGCTTTCCCCACGACAACCAATCCGAACAGGCATTCTTAAATTTATTTTTTGGGGGGAGAGTTGTTCCGTTTTATTGGATAGACAGAGACAGCGTGAAAGCAGGGGAGAGACATACAACAAAGGGTCTTGAGCCAGACTCATGAGCGCTGCTAAGGGACTGAACCCATGTGGTATCGCCTTTACTCAATGAGCTAAACAGCGGCCCAGATCAGGCATTTTTAAAGCACCTCTTCGACTTTTGGATGCCTCTCTTGCTGCTGCCATGCTCTGTGGTGTCTGAGCTCGTCTCTTTTGTCCTGAAATGATATGTAGCTCTGTTTGGCTCTAACTGCCAGACAACTGCTTTGTTGACTTTAGCTCACGAAGTTGGTGATTCAGAGTCTTCCTGTCTGTGAAAAACAACCCAAACCACAGTGGAGAGAAGGCCCCAGACAACGCTTGTACATATTACGTATGCAAATGACGAAACACCAGCTTTTCTTGACAGGTTCTCCTGCTGCTGCTTTGATGAAGTTTGTTGTTTTACCCTTTATATATATATATATATATTAGCTGACTGCTTTTCTTTATATACAGCTCACTTTTGCTGCTGATGTCACTTAATTTGCTTTTATTCATTTGGCGGTACTGTGGCTTTGCTGTGCGTGTGGTAATTAAACATTACCTGCACTTAGTATGAGGAAGCATCATTTAAAATTCTTCAGCACAGCCTTTTTGGCCCATTTACCAGCCTTCAGCCTGCTTAGGTTTCCTGTTTTCTTTATTAGTCTCATTTCACTGGAAGCACAGTTTCAATAAAGCACTGATTTGTAGAAGATTAGTATAATAATTTTAGCATCCTTCAATTCAACCTGTGCTTTTATCTCTCAGCAGAATCAGCTTCCACTTCACCATGACTCAGTTATTATAAGAATTAGTTACTTTAATTTTGATTCTCCGTTCAGTAAATAAGTTGGTGTGCCCTGTTGATGAAATGTGAGCATACAGCGAGGACTATTACTAGTTTCCTAATCTTGCATATTTACTGAGGTGCGATTCCCCAGGAAGTGTATTAGGTCCCTTTAGTCACTCACTGATTATATTGCCTACTTCCTGCTATTTTCTTGCAGAGTGATGCAGTTTTCTCATCTAGTTGAAGTTGGACAATAAAAAAGACTCTAGTAGGAGAACTAATATTTTGAAATAAGCTTTGTTGTGTATCAAATGCCTCTATTAGATGAACAGTGTTTGTAGCATGTTCAGTATTGTATTTTGTTCTGTAAAAAAAGGACAAATATATATATCATAGACTCCCCATATTAGAAAAAAGTACATTAAAAGCAATAACCTCAGTGGGTTGAAGGGTGCTCTCATGATGGGAGGATGCAAGTTTTAGTTTTCTTGGACTGCTAAGAGCGGGGGGGTCATCCAAGACCACCAGAGGTTAAGTTTAACTTGGCATGCAGGCAGTGAAACTTGTCAGCTGTAGATCATCTATAATATACCAGATAAACTCGAAGAAATCTACAATGTCAAAGTGAGAGGGAAATTCCACTCACAAAACGTTTTCCTCTTTTCTCATTTGTTTTTCTCGCCAGCAGTGACGGGGATGATGAACAAGTTAATGACTGAAGCTAACAATGAAAAACTGCACATAATTAAATTGAAACGGACAAATGATCATCTGTTAACATAACAGATCTAAATATAAAAATACATTCAGCCTGCTAAGGAAGAATGCATGTGATTTAAAGAGAATCATCGGAGTGTTGCTGAGTAGAGTCACATATTGTACATTTTATCTGAAGTGTGTCACTTTCTGCTGTTGAGAGACTGCAGCTGTGCTTTCACTTTGCTCTTCCACAACTGCTGCTCTCAATACAGAAGCACTAGCAGCTGTTTATGAGTGCAATAACTATGATATGTACCGATCAGGCATAACATTATGACCACCTGCCTAATATTGTGTTGGTCCCCCTTATGTGCTTAAAAATGCTCTGAACCTTTGAACATGGACAAGAGGACCTCTCAGGGTGTCCTATGGAGTCTGGAACCAGGACGCTGGCACTGGATCCTTTGGGTACTCTGGTTTGTGCAGTGGGGCCTCTGTCTATCAAACTTGTTCCACTGCATCCTGTTGATGCTTGATCACAATGGGGTGTAGGAAGTTTGGAGGTCAAATCAACATGTTGGGCCATTGTCATGTTCCTCAACATGTTCCTGATTGTTTGATGTTTTTTCCATGTGGTGGGGTGCATTTTCCTGCAGGGGTGGGCCAGAGACATTTGGGATTTCCATTTCCATGAGGGAGTGTGGTTGTTGTGGGACAATGTTTATTTGGGTGTCTAAGTCTCATCAACACGGATGGAAAAATCCAAGGTTGTCCAGCAGAACACCACACAGTAGCAATACGATCAATGTTATTCACAGGTGAAGTGATTTACATGAACTATCTTGCTACAACAAGACTTGTGAGGTGCTTTACAATATACAGTGAACTGGTGACAGCGTCATGGGTGTCCAGGGTTCTGTGATGCAGATAGAGAGTGAAAGCTGGCTCATGTGGTCTGATCCCATAGAGGAGCTTTAAACAGCGACGCTGGATAGAGAAGTGTGTCGATTACCCTATGAAGATGGTGGCAGGATGCTCTATGGGGAGGAGATGAGCCAGCAGAGGCAGTGTAATGCTCTTGGCAATGCTCTGCAGGGAAACCTTAAGTTCTGGCATTCATGTGGATGCTATTTTCACATGTACCACTGACCTAAACAGACCACATATACTCCTTTAAGGGATTCCCAGCAGGATAATGCGCCCCACCACGTTTCAAATATTGTTGAAGAAATGATTTGAGGAACATGACAAAGAGCTGATTCCAAACTATCCTGATCTCAATACAAGCACTAAGCATCTGTGGGATGACACAAACCTTGTCCATGGAGGCCTCACATCACAACTTCCATGATTTGGAGGACATGCTGGTAATGTTTCGGTCCCTGATACTACAGGACACCTTCAGAGGTCTGTGGAGTTCATGACCTGAAGGGTCAGAGCTGTTCTTGAAGCAGGTGGTTTTAATTTCGTGGCTGATTGAAAAATACTCATTGGTATTTCTACACGACAACTTTTTGACCAAATAATTCCAGGACCAAAGGAAAAAGAACTCAAACCAGAAATGGTAACTCCTATAACCAGTACAAGAACTATCCTCTACTTTTCCCAGTATTTCATTGTAGTATGAGTGAAGCTTTACACATGTTGCAGCCACACAGTGTGTGTTCTCTGTGTACCACGATTTCTCCTTGACCATCCAGTAGCAGAGATTTTTGTGCTAAAAATTCTAGTACAGCCTGGAAAGGTTTCTGTGGCAAATTACAGATGAAAAATGTTACTTTCTCTGACAGGTTTTTAAATGCCTTTGTGGGAAGAAAACGAAAGGACAAACTGTGATGCTGGAAGGTAGTTTTAAATAAAACCACAGAAATGGATTGCTGGGTCAGCTCCTTGGTATTTCTCAAACTATTTGTCATAAAAAATATTCTGCTGTCAAAATGTTGAGCATTGTTTAAGACGACAGTTAAGAGTGGGTTTTTTCATGGGATGCAGGATGCATATGACAACAGATCTTGTTTTTCCAGTATGATGTTATGACATTGTTTTTTTTATGACCACAGTAATGAAGAAGCTTGTTTTATTAGCTCATTGTTACAGTAGCATGATAGGGCAGCTCCTGTGTTACACATTTTATTTATAGTTCTCTCAACTTCCTTTGTGTCCTGCTTCTATAAATCTGGAAAACTACACTGTAAAACAAATTCTGTAAGAAAAAAGCTGAAAACCTGGCTGCAATGATACCAAAAAAAAATTAAAAATGGTGGAATGATGTAATGTTCAAAAACTGTGAAAGCAGTGAAAAGAACATGAAATGTATTTAAAATAATCATTTTTAGCTTATTTAAATACACAAAAGCTGCGCAATTTTGTGGTCACATACGATAAAAGGTTTTTGATTTGGATATTAGGTACAGTTTGGGCCTGTTTCTGTTACAGTCATCATGTAAATTAATACTTTTAGGTGTCAGTTGTAATTTAACAAAGCAGGGAAATCTGTAAAATAACATTAAATAGTTTAAAAAAAAACAAGTTAAAATGTGTTTTTAAAGAATACCTAATGGTTTCTTTTTACAGCGTACCTCAGTAGCTTTCCAGGCAAAATTCCCCATTGTGAACTAGAAGATCTCACAAACACTCAATTCAAACTTTCAAAAGCTGCTGGATGTTCTAAACATGAGTAGTTTGTTCAGCGATGGAACTGATTCAGCTCCTGTTAGTATTTTGGATTTACTTCGTCTTTCTGCACTAAACCACAAAACAGTAAAGCATCATGTGTCCTGAACACTGACCACACTGCAATTAACACAAGCTGCTATCTATGATTAGCGATGGACTAACGTGGTTTTGGGGAACTCCATAAAATGAAATATATCAGTCTACATGGAAAAATCCCAAATGAACTCAGAAAAAACTATTTTATTTTCTTCTGTAAATTTAATGCTAAAATGCTTCCAATGTCCAGTGTAACCCGAAGAATTTATTAGTGATTGCAAAACAACCTTTACATTTACGGGTTGAATTTGTTCACAAATCTTTTAACCCTCAATAACAGATTTGTTTGCTCACTTTGGCCACAGAAGTTGTGAACATGACACTGGAGTCACGTCAGACTGTTGCCCATCCTCCTTTTAGTTCTAATTTTGGCTTCCACCAGCTCCTAAGGGAAATACCTGACTCTTCAGCTGCTAAATGCTCCACTGTGTTCAGCAGCTCGTCGCTAATTGTGTCTGCCTGATGTTTGAAGCTGAGCAGGTAGAGCACAGTGGGTTTTTAGAGCCACCTGCTGCGCCTGAAAATGATGCTGTGGGAGCAGTGAGAGTGAATTGTAAAGCAGCAGGGTGGAGTGCTTAACAACAAAATGAAACTCACCATGACGCTCTGTAAAACTCAGCCGATAACTCTCTCGAGATCCCCTTTTACATTATCGCCCTGTTTTCGCATGTGACTCATCAACAGGGTGTGAAGCTACGTGTATTTTCCTGCCTTATCTGGTTAAAAGTTTAAATACTGTTCTCCATTATGCTTTGTTTCACCGTCTTTGTGGCTTGTGATGTCAAAGCTTAGCTCACCTGTACATCAGTGCAGCAATGTGAAACATGGCACCACAGCAGGTCATCAAATGCAATATTTTCAGGGGAGGTGTTGAGTTATTCTTTAAGGTAATTATTTTTCCGTCACTGCTTCACTGGAGCGTGACATGAAGGTAAACGCTCTGCTGTCACAATAAAAGTGACAGCCTGGTGCTACACTGATGTAATGATCTGCTCAACATTGTGAAGAAGAGTGTCAGAAGTGATGGAGGACGCCATCAAGGTTGCATTAAAAACTGAAGCATCAGCGTGTATCACATGACGTGGAATAAAACAGACACTTTATTACACTAAAGAGCTTGAGAGGCTGTTGTCGTAATATATATATATATATATATATATATTACGTATATAAAACTGTGCACACTCACAATAAAGGAAGTCAAGAAATGAGACTTCCACTGGGAGCGACTGATATTTAATGAGCTGTGCTGTTACCACTTTTCTCATAACTGAAGTGCCCACTCATCACAAGGAGACTGAGCCCGACTGGAGCGAGTCAATGGACCCAATTATATCCATTTCCTTTCATTGTTTAATCTGTGAGTTCAAACAAATACCATTAATGAAAGAATGTCCACAGAACAACAAGTTAGCTGAGCGCTGTGTTAACTCCTCACAGAGGGAAGCACATAACACTCAAAAGAACATTGAAAGGCTGCATGTTCCACTCCATTTTTCATTTTTTGGCAGCACCGGTCTGTGTGAAGGAAACTATTTTGTATTTTAAATTCTTCCACTGCTGTCCATCCGTCTGACAGTCGTCACTCTGCACCCCGAAGCCTTTAACACCCCAAAGCTATTACTTTAATCGGTGCATTAGTTAACGCAACACAAGTACACACCAGCATGCACACAATGGACATTAAAATGTGCTGCCATTTGGGAGCAGATCTGCTATCTTCTCTCTGTTTTAATTACTGTCATTACAGGAAATAGTGCAGACAAGCGTTTGTGTTGTGTTCTCACACGTTTGCGTCTTTCACCCAGAGAGCTGTTCCCAGGCCCAGGCGCCTCACTAAATCATCACTCATATCCAGCCTCGTGGTGCCCCGACAGCAAGAGGGCCACAGATCTGTGGCATAACCTTATCGCAGTCAGACTGTATCTGCTTTAAAAATGAAAGCTTGTCAGCAAGAAAAATATGTTGAACATTTTTGCGTTTTGTCATTTCCCAGAATGAAGTGTGAGTGTACTTTGAGAGATTAAATACAGCATCGAAAACACTGGAGGCCCTTCTAGCTGCATTTTCTTCCATGTACTTGTAAAGGCATCACTCATGGCCATGGTTGTGGCTTTGGTGATAGTGAAATGTGGGATCTGTTTTACAAAGTTGTGTTTTTCCAGAATATCTGTGTGCAAACAGCTGATTGGATAACTTATTTAAAGACCTTTTTCACCTTCACTGGGCAGTACGGAAAAAAATAGGAAGCAGGAGGAGAAGGAGGAGTGTGGCATGCGACAGCTGAACTGAGGACGTTGGGGTTTTATGGTAGACTTGGACGCTAGTATCGTGCTGCAACTTGATATTGTGCCAAAGTGTTTAACAGACCTCCCGTCCTCTAGAGGAGAAAACAATAAAACACTCCCTAGATCAGCATCTAGGTGGCTGCGACTTAGATTACAGGTTATGTTGTCCATTAATTGCAGCTCTGACTGTTCAGGCTCTTGCCTCGGTCTTGGAGGAAGAAGTTTAGCTTTTAATTTTTTTCTTTTTAACTTTCTGTCTAGGTAGCAATTTAGTGCAACTCACTAACAAGCAGTTAAGGTTAAGGTTGCTGTTTGGTGTTTGTAAAACCGTAAATTTTCCAGTTCTACTTTAAAAGGTGTTTAAGCAGTTTGCCTGTTGTCAGACTTTTAACTGGACTCACAGCCACTAAAAAAAATACACTGTGCAGTGTCAAGATGCATAATGGAACAAAATGGGATCTGACAGACTGAAACCTGTCTAAAATGATATGTTTAGAAATATGCTCATTCTTTACACAAGTATTAGTGTCGCAACCAGGAATTTAGGAATACACCTTTACAGAATGGTCTTATCTTAAGCTTACCTGATTTTTTAAAATACGCAGATTAAGAATTGCTCTTTAGTTTTTTCTTTATTTTTTCTCTATTTTACAAAAGGTTTTGCCCCTAAACTTCATACTTTTACTCATCCACACGCTCAAGCAGCAGTAGTCTTTATCATACATTCTGAACACTTGTGACTGATACTCACTGCTCCTGTCTCATCTGTGTTTACCTTTTTTTAGTTTTACTATTATTATAGTTGTTGGCTTTTTGTTTTGATTTGTTTTGTTTTTGTGGTTGTTCTTATTGCCCTCCGTTGTTTATCCAAAAATTTTGGATGAAAATGTTTGAATTGTTCGTATTCCACTTCCTTCATATGTCTTGTTAAATGTTTGCAAATAAAATAATAATAATTTTTAAAAAATGAAGATTAATATTTTAGCGTTTTCCAAAATAAATGGAAAAGCTGTAAAATGTACTCTTCTTTAATACAAACACATCTTTGAATAAGATTCCCAAAATTAATTTTCTTTAAGTCGTGTTAGCTTGATAGTCATCCAGTGTTTTGTTTTGAAAATGAACTTTTTTTCTAAAGTCTTTCAAACATACTTTTGGACTGCAGTTTTGTGTTTTTTACTATCTGACACACATCAAGACAGTACTCTACATTTTCAGTGAGCTAATATGATGTATATTGCCTGTCTTATCTTTCTACCTGCAGTTTAAATGCTGTTTTAAAGAGTTCTGAGGCATCCAGGAAGATAAATCTGGTGGATAATTACGTACTAACACCTTTTATGTGACCGTACCAATTTTATGTATGTGATTTTATTGGGGCCCGAGCACGACAGGGCAAAGGGCAGCGATCAGTGTGAAACACTGCTTTAATTTTTGCAGCTTTAATTTTAATTGTCTCTCACTTTTTAATGTTTTTGGAATGAATAAATTGAGAATTAGTATAAAAAAATGATAATTTATTAGTTCCAAAACACAGTCTGTGCAACATGTAGAGTCTGATTTAAAAGCTGAGCTTCCCACTGCTTTGTTTTCAGATTACACAGCAGATTCTAGGACTTTGAAGTATTCAGTGATTTAAAAACAAATGCAAAAATGTCAAATGCAGGACATCAATATCATGGACGTTCCCTCCAGTGCCCTCCTGGGTAATGTGTTCTCCAGCTCTGTTGATCTCCTGATGAGATCCAATGATGAGTTTGTTGTTTTGTGTAAATGTTTTGTGCACAAGCTGATTGACTTTGACTCACTTTGCTTCCATTTGCTTCACATTAGGGTTCCCAAAGCCATGTGTTGCAAACATGGGGTGCTTCCAGATGAACAGAGAAAACTAAATCATTTTTAATCTTTTATTACTGTTCATGGTGACACATAAATATGTTTTGAAATATTTTTGTTGCATCTAAACAGCTTAAGCAATTTAAGCTATTTTAATGAGTAGTAATCAATATACAATAAGCTTTTATATCGTATTTAATATGTTTTAAACAATAAAATCTACTTGACCTCTTCATTAATAATCAAAGAAAATGGTACACAAAGGAAAGTATTGAATTATTTACAAATAAAATGACCATTATTACTTCCTGATATTAATACTACCACTAAAATGTCACCTCTTTTTTCTTGTTTTAACAATCTGTCTGCAAACAAACCTGACAACACAATAGCAGAGATAAACAGGGTATTTTGCACAATCTTTTATGCAACACTTTGTGATTGTTTTTGTAAAGGCATCTTTAATCCAAGATGTTCTGAACAGAAACATACCACATAACCATAAGGCCCTTGTTTATAGATCCTGTTGATGAAAGCTAGAGACAAGAACTGCTGCAGGCTCTCAGTACAAACACTGCTCCTCTGAAATCAACAGAGCTCAGCCAGAATAAACGACGATACAATGGAAGCTCGTACGACATCATCCCTCATTCATCCTCTTTGCTCTTATTGGCAGTCGTGTTGGGGAAGGAGGAGGGAAAAAACAGAGCAAAGTGTAGTTTTGACAGATGTAAGAAATTGTGAGCACAAGATGTGCATATCTCCCAGGATTTCGTGCTTGTAAGATAAATTAAATTGTTGTTGAGGGGAGCAGCCAGCAATTTGTCCAAATCTCCATTCTTGAAATGGCTTTTTAATATCCGAGCCTATAAACTGAGAACGTGGAGTAAATCTGGATGCTACACATGACAGGGATACATCATTTAAATCGAACTGTGGAGTGATTTTCTCTCTGTTTAATATCATGCGAATGTAGAATATCCATTTATGCCATTTAAAAAAGTCTGTCAGCTTCCTCTCTCAAACAAAGACAATCAGTTTGAATTGCCAGTGTGTCTTAAGTGGAAGTATTTTTCTTTGCCTCATTGAAATGCCACAGGCATCTGTGAGAAAGTTGGGCAGTCCCACCAAACTCGGGGGCCAAGTGAGCTGCACAGTTGCAGCTACAGTGTCTCCAAGGAGATTGCAGCGTGCTGACAAAAAAGTGGCTCCATGTTTTTAACCTGTCTACAGGGTGCAGCACAATGCAGCGGAGACAAGAGGTCAATTACGTAACTGGGGAGTAATTTCACTGGTCGGTCATTCACGTCTGTTCCAGGCTGATAGACTTTACTAGAAACTCATGGAGCAGAAAGCAGGACAGAGAGGGAGCAAAAGAGACCCACTGTGCACAGATGGTTTGTTAAAAAAGTCTCACCAAAGTAGCGTTTACACTTGGCTGGAAGGCAAGTTTTAAATCATTCTGTATCACTAAATATATTTCAGAACTCTTTTAAGTCTTGGACAGAGATACAGAGATGTCTCTGCAAATTTTTAAATAGCATTTACATGCTATTTTTAATGTAAACAGAACACATAACCATATAAAGTAGTTTTCTAAATATGTCTTTTTCATACATGACAGATTAATTTGTTATGTAGGACCACTGTGAATACAGAAGCAAAGCCCATTGGAGCAAACGGCACCAACAGCTGGCCAGTGTTGTGTGTGTGTGGAGGAGTTTCCGACCATCAGCAACACCGTTGAGCAAAGATTGAGTGACTGGGTCCATATTTGGCTTGTTTGCATGAAGATGTAAATGCACAGTATAGCAAAGTGCACATTCCTGTCAAAAGTTTCACAGTATTACACTGATCAACAGCAACACACCAAGAAACACAGCAATATTCCAGCAAAGGCAGCCAACAAGACTGATAACAACTAACAATGAATGTGAACCATGCAGATTTCAAAAACCTGTTTTAACTGGTTTCAGAGGAGAGAAATGCATTCAAGGTGTTTGTCAAGACTCCACTTCACACAGAATTCATTGTCACTGAGAAACACATAATGTAAAGATAATCCCAATGCTTAAATATATCAACATGTTAACTACTTTGTTTACAAACTTTACAACAACAAGATCAACTCATAGTTTAATTAATAGCATCATATGACATCAGCAGGTGGCGTTTACTCAGTCGTCATGGGACTGTAGATGTAGCACTTATAAGACTTTACAGTCCATTTTCACATCCACGTGGAAACAACATGGAAAATTCCTTTTAAAAAAAATACATTTACATAAACAACTAGGGAAAGTCCAGCCTATGGAGATCATGGGATGTGGACATCATCTGTACGACCCACCGCCCTCTGGTAGAGGCTTCAGGTCCATCAAATCACAGACAGATCATTAAAACAGCGTCTACCCCAAAGTTATAAGAGAACTGAACTCTCCCAAACCATCTGGACCTGAGGGCCCACTAGCATTTCACATCAATTTAATTTAATGTAATATACTCATGTTAATTTACTTACTGTTAAATTTGCAAAATCTGGAAATATCTACACCTTTGCATCTACTACCTTATACACCTTGTTTTTAATTTTTTCAACCTACACATTTTTACATATGTTACCTTGTATGTGCAGTTACACTACTGTTTTATAGTTATTAATATACCAAGTAAGCTATCTATACAAGAATAATAGGAACACACTTGTACATACATTTATTTTTTCTATTCTATTCTATTCTATTCTATTCTATTCTATTCTATTCTATTCTATTCTATAATTCAAAGCTCGAGGATGGACAGACTTGTTTTGAGAACTTCTGTTTCAAAGGTCAGAACCCAAAGTTTTACAACTCCAGAAGATAAATGTTACATTTATAAGCCCATTGTAAAAGTTCAGTTTTATGACACAATCAATCACCGTAAGAGGCATTTTGGGTTTGTGCTTTCTTTTCTGCCTTCTTTTGCAAAAAAAAAGTGGCTTATATAAGTGCATTTTATCATGTCTGATCATCTGACTGCCTGTTTTTCTTGACTCGGCATTGTAAAGCTGAGTCCTCAAAATACCCTTTAAAAGAACCGGTCGATAAAATGTTATTGGAAATTAAGGCCCTGTTTGTAATGAAAAAAGACGTTACACTTTTGTGAAGTAAAATAAATGTTTTTACATGTAGAAGAAATGAGGGAAAGTCCTTTAATGACTGGAATTTCACATCTGCCCTCAGGTGAGTTTTTTTTTATTTGACTCTGCGCCCTCGCTCCAACTCCCAGTTGTGTTTCCTGATGCAGATAGTGTGTTTCCTTCCCGTCATTGTTTAGGTTCTCCATATGAATCCAATAAACAGGGATCAGTAGCTGAAGATGGATGATGTACTCTGTAGACTGGACGGCTGGAGGCAGAAGAGGTGTGTGTATGTGTGTGTGTGTGTGTGTGTGTGTGTGTGTGTGTGTGTGTGTGTGTGTGTGTAAAAATTCCCGAAATGCCTCGAGTAGGTAAATTGGTCCAAGTACACATTCCTTCTGTGACCTTGACTGGAGCGTAGCAGGAGCACCAGCTGTGATGTGAGAAGTGACATAACATGAAACAGGGACACTGTTTGAAAGGCGTTTTAAATCACTGCGAGATGTCATACATCCTAACATTTACTCCTAAAAAAACTACAAAAACATCACTTTCTGTTTAAAAACCTTTTCAAATGAGCCGCTATAACCTCTGACAAGATATGGCTGTAAATTGTGTCCGTGTAGTTCTTTCCAAACCTCCCACAGTCGTGGCAGACTTGTTAGCTTACCCGGCAGATTTATGTCTCAGACAGGTATTTGCAGCGGCCTTCTGTCCATATGTCTGAATTGAGCAGATATAATAAATCAGCCCACCCGCTTTCTTTACCAATGATTCAATCAGAGCTCACTGAGTGGGTGTTACTCCTGTTAGTCTGGTCTGAATGATTGAAACCTGCCTCAACAAATGTAGCAGAAGCTCTTTTTCTCTGTCCTGCATCTATTGACTGAACTGTCGTTTTCTGCGTCTGTTTTGGACAGTGGCTGAATGTACAAAGTTGACTTTTATGTTGATATTAAACAGAAATAGAACTGGAGAGTCAGAAATGTGTGGCAGAATTATAATAATATAATAATATTTGGCAGAATTATCTATGTTTGAACACTACAGAAACCATGCAATGGGAAACTCTCAAGGGATGCTTTGACCTGCAGGGTGGGGTCACGTGACTGATGGTTGTAGCTGAGCCAGCACCACTAATTACATTCCTAAACAAACTAAATTGCATTCTTGGTTGCATCCAGAGGGAAACATATGTTCTCCCAGATTTCCTCAATTTATTTATGATGTATCACAAAAATGTTTCTAATAAAAATATCTTCAGCCTTTATTATGCCGCTTTCCAACTGTTGCCACTTTTCAGTCTGAGGTCAGTGTTGTTGATCTCCACAAGTCTGTGAGTCTCCACTGATCCTTCCACTCATGTTCAGCCCAAAATTTGTTGACTGCGTTACAAGGGCAATAGTGTGCATGCACAGAATAGCAGATAGAACCTCCTGCACATGTATGCAGCAGAGTTTTCCAGAGTTTAAACCTAACTCAGTAACAAGCCAAAACCCACAAATGGCATGAATCCTAGTCTCCTGGATGAAAGCTGTGTATGAATTATGGTATGTGTCCCCAGGACCTGTCACCTCAGCACTTCCCATTCATTGTCTATGTAAGCAACCATGCTATGCATTCTGGTTTGGTTTGGAAGATCTAGGTTACTTCATGCTAATGAGGAGCATCAAGTGTGATCTGCCACCTCTAGCAACTTTCTTAAAACTCTTAAACTAACTGTTACCAATAAAAAAAAGAGGGCTTATTTCTTAGATCAAATGTTTTTAGAGACACATTTTGGTGAACTGTTTTCAGAACAAAAGAGAAAGATTGCAAATGAGCCACCATGTTGGTCTAGTTTGACATCCAGGAGCAGGCAGCCTTCAAGTGAAGTATTTGTCCAGTCAAATGCAGTCAGTGTTTGCACGGCTCTAAGAGGGTGAAGCTCCACTCATACCATTTGGTTGGTGTTACGTTTCCTGTATCTGTGACTACATGAGGATCTGCATGATGTACATTTTGCCATCTCCCCAAGTCCATAAAAGTCTTTGCGTCCACATGTAACCCAAATTTGTGTTTGTGTGGTGACTGCGCTAGAAGGGCAATAGTGTACATATCCAGCGGTATTGTGGATGTGTGAAATAGGTAAATATGACCTACTGTGCATGCATGTTAATGGGCTTCTCCAATTGGACTCCCACGGACTGCCATAATAGCAACAACCATGCATCCACCTTCCATCCCTTCATCCTTCTAATATGGAGTTTGTGGCTCATTGACAGTGGACACATTTCCGACTATGTTACAGATTTCACATAAACTGAACATTTTAAATTGTTGCAGCTTAATTTATGAACACTTTGTACACCACAGGACATATTGCATTTATCTCTGCACATGGACATGTACGGAGGCATCCATGTGGACTTAGGGAGATGACCACATTTATGTCATGCTGACTCTAGTGGGCCCTTGGGACACGCAAAGTATACCACTGGCCTGAGGCTGGATATTAGTGGCATTTGGAAATCAATACGATAAACTTTTAAAAGAAAAATATATCACAAACAAATGTAACCTGGGAGAAAATCTTTTTTCCCTCAGAGCGTAGTTGGGAATGTAGTTTAGCTGTATAGGAAAGTAATTTTTGAGAGACTATGGTGATTCGAAAGATTTGTTTCAGCAGCCGATGTTGTCACCTCACAGCTCAAAGATACCCCAGTCTGGGATCTGTGTGGAGTTTTCATGTGCTTCGAGTTCTCACTGGCTTCCTCCCACAGTCCAAAGACATGCCAAGGTTAACTGGTGCTTCTAAATTGTCCATAGGTGTGAATGTGAGTGTGCTTGGTTGTCTGTCTCTCTGCCTTCGCCCTAAGTCAGCTGGGATATCTCTTCTTAGGTATGTAAATCTTCTTAATTGGGCAACATTTTCCAAAATAACCACTGGCACACTTATCAGAAGGCCCACATTTGTTAATTGAAACCCTGATTAAGAATTGATGACTATTTCTAGAGAGCAGCTTATAGTTTTTGAACGGGAGTCAGTGGGAATCTGGGATTATTCTGGAGCCAGCACCTAGTGGCCATTTGTGGTTTTACACCTGAACACATTTTCATATTGGCTTTAGTCTCAAATTGTGGTAGCTGCTGCTTCCGAACATTTCTAATATTCCTGCTAATGCAAGCATATCTATTGCTGGCCGGCCACTATTGGATATGAAAGATATTACATTAATATTATTTTATAGGACACACTGGCTAAAGATGTCCTAAAAATGTAAAAGTGGAAACTTATTTAAAACACATTTTAGCAAATGGTCGATGGAAGTTTTTTGCTTGACATGTTAGAGAATTTGAGTAAACCTGCTGTAATAACTGCTGTTAATACAGAACCAGAAAACAGCAAATTAAAGAGATCCTTAAATGTGGTTTTAAAAATGTGATCAAGTAGAAGTGATGTTTGCATATATACATATTCATGAAGGGCACAATGCCATATTTTAGTGGCAGGATGTCTTTCTGTCTTTATCTAATTTATTGTTTTTGCATTTGATTACATGTGAATCACAGTGAAAACAGCTTTGTCAAAATTAAAATGAAGAATTAAATATGAATAATTGCTGAGATTGATTGCAGTTTCTTGGTTATATTCTATATTCATTCATTTTAATACAGTCAGAAAGGTGACTGAAAAGTAGCTGACCTACAGTATGTCATTGGCTGCCTCTGTCTGTCACCTCTGCTTGCAGATTGCAGTGTAGTTATCATATTATAGACACTTTGTTCTCCACAGTACAAACTGTACTGCACATAAGGGTTTTTCTTCTTGCGTCGTGAATAGTGGATCACCTGACCAGTGCTGTGGAAGAAAAAAGTCCTTAAAACTGCAATGTGCAGTTTGGAAGTGTATAGTTTAGGGTTAGCAACACAAGTTTCCTCATGAATTCTGGCTCTTGCTGTGTTCAGCTCTGAGGACCTGTGGCCTTGCGTTGATTCACAGCATTATGCTGAGTCAGGCGTCGTCTTGGTGTTGTGCTCAAATGCACTGACAGGAAAAAACACTCTGATAGTTGCCTCAGGAGCTAGGACGTAAACTTCTGACCTGTACATTCTTACTTCTTTGCCCCTGATTATGTGAGTTTTAGTCCCTGTTCCGGGCTTTCCTTTGGCTGGCTGGGTGAACTTGTGTTGTGAAGCACAAAAGATGTCTAATGAAATTTGGAAGCTCAGCTATCCCACATGGAGAATAGTAGTAAAAACTCATTTCACATCACTACTATTAGGGGATTGGTGCTCAGGATAATCTTTCCCATACTGGTCTCGTGTGGTTTTCTCAGCATCTCTCTGTGCTGTGTTAGTAGCAGGGGTGGCCAGGCCATGTGAGAAATGAAAAGAGGACTTTCTTTCCCAGAGGAGAGAAAGAGTTGGATCTGAATCAGCTTTGGGTCAGAAGAGCTTCTTCTCCTCTGTACATCCCTAATCATCTTTCCTTTAAGGCTATGTTTATGTTTGCACATTTTTCCCCCTTCGATTGTGCCGAAGGAGAGTGAACTCATGAGAATGATGGCTATATCCAGCAGTGCCCCTCTTCCTCATGCTGTGGAGGCTCTTTCTCAACGCCTTACCTTTTTCATGCCTCATACTCTGTCACAGAATGCCTATGAGCACCGTCGAATGCCAAGTCATTGACCCATAAAAGTATTGCTTGTGGGAACAAACCCTTGCAACTGGATCTCCCATAATGATGCAGCAATGAGTAACAGTGACAAGATTCATGGCAGCGTCCCAACACACTGTATGTGGGAGGAAAAAGAGAAGAAACCAAACACTGGGAATGTTCAGAATAATTTTAGAGTCTGTCTTTTAAAACACACAACGTGAATACTTTTTCAGTTTCTGATAAGTCCTTCGTGCAGCTGTGCTGGTAAGTGCAAGGTGTATTTCTGGCTCCACATCCTGTCCAACGCCAACCTCTCCATCCTTGCTTCTCATTCTTACTTTAGTTCCACTTCCACCCTGTTTCCTCCAGTTACTCACACTTTCTGATCCTCTTTCACACAATCAGACTAAACTTCTCTCCCCTAATCTTCCCTCACCCAGCTATGTGTCTTCCAGGAGCCCTGGGAGGCGTTTCCGCTCCCAAAGTCACCATGAGCTCTGGTCTCCCCAGTGGGATATTAATAGGAGAGAGGAGTGGAACATTGAGACGCACTCCCAAGAGGGACGAGGGTGGGAAGTAAGAAGTGGGGAAAAGGGCCGATCTCCACAGTCGGCAGCATCGGCGGTCATAAATCCATCATGCATGATGTTGTAAACACAATCACACAGACATACGTGCACAGATTAGATGTTCTTCTAGAGGAAACAAGAAAACAATCAACACAGAGAAAGATATTCACAATAATAATTGACAGACAAAGAAACTCACTCTGTATTCTGTCTAAGCACTATTAAAACTTGCTTGATTCTTTGATAAAGTCCTTAAAAGTTTTCACTGATCTGGCTAAGAAAAGTGGCAAAAACCCAAAATATTTGATATAAAACATAAATACTTTTATTGTTAAGTTCACAGACAAGTAAATCCTTTTAAAATCTGATACCTTCCAGTATACAGCATAAGTTTTGAGTTTAATGTTGGATTTCACCTGTTGACAGAACCACTGGAAATTATCAGACCTTATTGTGCTTTTACTGCTATTTCCCAAAGAAACTGTCATCACTAACATTGTGTTATTGTCTCCTTACAGAATACGGGATGATACTGTGCAGTTCCCATATGTACATCTACTTCACTGTGATATAGAGTGGAGGTCAGGGTCAGGGTTAGGGCTACAGACATTTTGATGAGGTGTTGCTGAAATGGAGTTTTTCCATCAGCTTGCTTGACCAGTAAAAGCTCTGGTCATCTCCACGTGGTATTTACATAGCTGCAGTGTTCCTTGTTACGTTTTTGTCCATGCCATCTGGAAAAACATTGTTTTTCTGATCTGCTGTTACTGTCAGCATGATGGTATCATTTGTCTGTGCCTTCAAAAACTGTTAGAAATCACTGTGGCTATGGTTAAAATGTTTAAGTCCTGCTTCTGAAAACTTAGATTACTATACAGCTAAACTGTACCCTCAATTACAATTTAGGAGAAACATGTTCACTCCCAGCTTACGTTTATTATCTTAAATACGTTTCCACTCACAATATCCATGTAATCCAGGTAACCCAGGAAATTAAGGACAATCTTCATGCTGTTGTGAAAAAGTTGTATTTTATTCAGACTAGTCTCTTAAAACTAAATTAGGCAGTTTTGGAGCCTAAACTGAATCAAAATGTGAGTGAAAATGAAACTTAAGTCTAAGAATAATAGAGGTACGTATATTTCTTTCAAAATGTTAATGATAATACAGTTTTGTGAGACAAGGTTGGGTACAAAAGCAAGCTTTCAGGAAACATTTTGCTTTGGATTAGAGCAGCTTTGTCATAATGATTTTCAATAATACATACTTGGTTAAGGTTATTGATGATTGTGGTCATGTTTTAAAAACAACACAGACGTCTCCCGTGTTGAAATCCAATGTTATATTGACCCGTCCATCCACCCTGACCTCTTCCTGATGCAGAGTTTGTATCATTGTCATCTACTTTCTCCTTTGCGGCTGACATATTTACTGTGGACACTGGAGAGCTTTGTCACTTTAGTGTTGCACTGCTATAAATCCACCTTCAGAGGGGCTAATGGGTCCCATCTGAACATCAGGAAAGCGGCTAAGTGGTGGTCTTTTTTACCTCATCTAACTGATAGCGTTGACAAGTGAAGGCAAAACAAGATGTCAGTCAGAGGACAGCAGCAGGCACGTAACAACCGTCAAGCCAAAATATTTGTTTAACACTGTGACCACAAGGTCTCGATCTGGGCATCAAATGTTGAATAAATGAATAAATGAATGAATTTCAAACTGGGACTATGTTTTTTCAGCACATCACAGGGATTTTGTAATGCAGCCTGTCTCTTTTCATAGTTTTAAGTGAAAATATTTACCTTCTCATATATTCTTTTCTATTAGTAATGTCTATGTAACAATGACCTTCTCCAGCACGTGTATACATCAGATCCTATATTGTCTCCTGCAGATGTGTTTTGTTTCTCATCAGACAAACGCATTTAGAGATTAGAGGTCATCTGATGGACCAAGGAGCTGTTTGACAGATCAGCATGTTTGCTCCAAAGGTAACTGTGGATCCTCTGGCGTCAGCAATATTGCAAATCGATGCTTCTCTCATCTGCCTGCTGTGATGGATCACTTCAGGAAACCTCAAATTGACAAAGAATGAAGTTGATGTATGTATTTTCTTATTATACCAATCACTCTTCTCTGTGCTTTAGTTCAAGTTTCAAGAAATGGCTGCAGCAGCTACCAAGCTCCTTCACGACTTCTAAAAATGACACAGACTCTGACCTCTGGAGTCTCACTTCTTCCTTTCTGTTTGCTCCTGTTTTTATCAGACATCAGCAAAAGTCACTCAGACGTAGATTTGTTAGTGCTGGAACTTTGGCCTGAGACCACTTTTTCTGGTCTGAATGCCATTTTTAAACCTTTATCTGGACTGCAGATTGACAGTGGCTCCAAGCTGAACCCCCCGACATGAAATCAAAGTAAACAGGACTCCTTTTGTACTAGAGCGAAGTTTGAACAAATAACTAAAGGTTTTATGGAGAAAGTAGTGGGACTATTGTCAGCGCTCGTGCGAACTCCTTAACAAGGCTTTATTTTCTGATATTAAAAAGAAAACACACAGTCAAAGAGAGAAACTTCACTCAGTATGTTATTTTATGACTTTATGGCTTCACATTTTATTACTGAAATAGCTCTAAATGTAGGTGTCATCCGATTTATGGCAAGATTAAAGTCGGAGGCAACTTTAAAATCAATGAAATGTGACGTTTATGAACTGCAGTAGACATGGCAGGAGGTTACTGAGGTAGATGAAGGGCATATAAAGTGCTCGACTCTCATACCAGAAACCTTTGCAGCCAGTCTGTGCTTAGATTTGAGCAATATGGTTTTGATGAAATGTTGTGTCTGAGGTCACTGTGAACTTTTTCTGCATTAAGAAGGACCAAAGCTTTCCGTAGCTCTTACCAAGCACCTAAACATAACCATAAAAACGTTCAATAATGCTGTAGTCACTACAAGTAGACACTGTACCACAAGATCAGATTAAAGAAAGAAATAAGATGTAGGTGACCATATAACTGATATGGTCAGAGAGTTTTTTTTCCTATTAAAACAATGTTTTGAAAAACTATGGTCACCAGTAAAGAGACATTTAGAACAGGTTCAAAGATACCTGTTTATTCCCCTAATGTGATTGAACATTCACATTTAGACCATATTTCACCAGGTTTTCCATGAGTGAAAGATATTAATACTCTAAAATAGGAGTAGGAATCAGGGCACATTCTGCCTTTATGATAATAAAGTTGAAACTACAATCCACAATAATTCTACACGCGTGTTACAGCAGTTAGTGAAACTGCTTTTTTATATTAATGTACACAACTGCTGCTATTACGACGTCCTGAAAGCTTCTTATTAGCAGCACACAGCCTATAATGTAACATATTTATGACTTTTTACACAAAAGATTAAATGTATTTAAATTACGTCTTTGCGTAGACCACAGTTCTAGTAAAATATGCTCCAGCAACCTCATCAACCTCCTCATCCCCAAAGTCCACATCGTTTTTGGTTGTTGTTCATTTCAGTTTTCTGCAGCTCAAAACTGGAACCAATTGCAACAAACACTAAAACTCACGTCCTTCATTCCATTTTCGTCTTGTAAAAGTTGCAGCTGCTTTTAGCCTATTTTAGCTTTATGACTCTTATTGTTATGCTTTTGTTTTTGTATTGATTTTTATGAATGTATCTTGTTAGTTTTTTTCTGTGCTTTGTGCTGCCTCTTGGCCAGGTCGTCATTGTAAATGAGAATTGGTTCTCAACTGACTCACCTGGTTAAATAAAGGAAAATAAATAATAAATGACAGTAGAGAAATCTCTCTCATTCAATGCATAACTGAATAGATCATCTAAAACTAATTAAACAAATTTGTGTTTTGTGACACATTGATGTAACCACATTTTAGCTGAATGAAAAGAAGTCTTACCCAACTTTCAACCAGAAACTGACCTTAAAATCCTGCTTGTTGCATCCTGGGGCTCCGTGTAAACCCTTTATTCAGTTTGCGCCATCAAAATGAATTGAAAGAAAAATGAGTTTGAAACGTTTTTTTTATCCTTCGCTGTTTCTGGTTACGTCACAAATGGATAATCATCTGCTAGTTCATTTTAAATAGTTTAAATTGCTTCAGAATTAAAGAAATAAAAGACCCATTACTGTAATTGTCCATTTATGGGGTTGGACTGTACCATTAACACTCAGAGGAGTAGCTTACAGTCGGCCACAGACCCATTAAACACAGCTGCTTTATGTATTTGGCACATCTAACCAACTACACTTTAAGTTAGGCATTAATAAAATGCTATAGGCTATACATATGTTGTCATATGTTGTCAAATCATTATAATGTTGTTTTTATTTTCATTTTTTGCAGGTGGTTGGGGGAAGGTTTCTGAATTCTGCTACCCTGTGTTTAATCTGAACAACACTAACGGTCCATCGGCTCCAGTCTATGAACAATGTTCACATATACCTCCAATTGCTTCCAATTTAGTGTGACCACTAAGTCAGGCTATTGCACGGTCAGATGAGCAACATGCAATATGAAACTATGCTACAGGATCTGTAGCGTTTTGTAGACTCCCCTGGGCGCTAATGGGACAGTCCATCACAAGCAGGACAAAGAGATGGACAATTTGAATATTGAGTCATTTTATTCTCGTTAAAAAATCCAATACTGAAGCAAATATGCAACTCAAATATGAGCAATGAAAAACAACACTAAGAGGCAATTATCCATTTGTGAAGTAATTAAAAAGGAATTATGAAAGTTTCATTTGATTCATTTTGATGGTGTAAATTGTTACACACTTCCCAAATATGTAAATTAACAATGCGTTGATCATAAACTAAATTCGGATACAGTTGTGTTTCCTCCAAAACATATTTGCTATTGCAATTTAGAGGCGACGTTCCTTTATATTCTCTCACCACTTGTGTGTCTTTTGGAAGGTTTCAGTTTCATTATGTTTGTTGTTTGTAGGACACAATCTGAGAACTGATTTGCAGCTGCGATAATTGACAAACCACAGGACATCCCAGTGGGAGGACAGTGAGCCATGGAGCGCTCGAGCAGCTGACAGTGTTGACAAGTGGAGGTGGAGACAGGCCTGTCAGAGGTGAGCGGAGGGCAGATAAAGGCTGGCAAAGACAAAATATTTTTCTAGACTTCTGTCTTCACTTACCCGCACACCTACGCTTCCTTTCCATTAGTAACAAGTCACATAGGACATAGCAATGAGCTGTCAACATGCACTGTATAATTTACGTGCACATGTTTGCACATACATCCGCAGATACTAACTGCAGCCTGCAAAGGTCAATTCAACCTGCTTTGCCAAGTATCAATTCTTACTGTACAAATAGACAAATGGCAGAAATAAATACTGGCAGCAGGCGTTTGTTTAACATTTACAGCATATACAAAAGTTCAGTCTGAATTATTGGGAGGATTGTGATATTTGCAGTGCACATACACCGATCAGCCACAGTATTATGATCACTGACAGGTAAAGTGAATAGCATTGATCATATTGGTACCATGTGGTGTTCTGCTGGAAAACATTGGATTTCGAATGTCGAATGTCCATTGAATCCAAACATTCCATTGAATTTTTAATGTCTCCCCCCCCAAATGCAAATGGAAATCCCAAATGTCACTGGTCTACCCCTGCAGGAAAATGCACCCCACCACATGGAAAAAATCATCAACCAATCAGGAACATGTTGAGGAACATGACAACGGCCCAACATGTTGATTTGACCTCCAAACTTCCTACACCCCATTCTGATCAAGCATCAACAGGATGCAGTGGAACAACTTAGATTGACAGAGGTTCCACTACACAAGCCAGAGTACCCAAAGGATCCACTGCCAACATCCTGGTTCCAGACCCCATAGGACACCCTGAGAGGTCCTCTTGTCCATGTCCAATGGTTCAGAGCATTTTTCAGCACATAAGGGAGACCAACACAATATTAGGTAGGTGGTCATAATGTTATGCCTGATCGGTGTATTCTGTTAAAGTGTATGTTTGTGAAAGTAGATTAAGGCAGAAACAACAGGTAAAGAAATGTGCAAAGCAAATGAAAAAGCAACAACGTGGTCACAAAGACAATCAGTGCCAATAGAATAGATGGTTTCAGATTTATTAGTCAGTTCCATTAGTATCTCAAACGTACTTGGATTTTCTTTTCCTCTTTCTTGTCTCTCTTCAGCTAAAGGCAAGAAAAAGCCCCCAAAATTTGGAACTTAACGAGACACACATTCATGGTGCACTGAGTAATTGTAATAAATCCTACATAACCATTTTTAAAGGAAATCGTCCAAGAGCCAAGCTGGGGACTTAAAAAATGCCACTTTCAGGGCCAGAAGAGAACAATTTATTCCAGCCAAATTATAACAACAGTCTCCAGTGGGCTTCTTCTGTTATTGCTGCTACTTCAGTTGCCACTATTACTGCTCAAGATAAGATAAAGCTTTAATGATCCCTCTGCAAAATCTATCTGAGCAGTGCCACGGAAAAAACAATCTAATGCCCGCAATCACACCATCAATTCTGCTACATTTTTGTGACCTAATAAGATATAAATAAATGAGAAGTGCCTGATGTAACAGTTACTCAGCCGTCACATTTCCTGTTTAAGTGTCTGCCATTTACAACTTCCCATACTGAATAAATGCAGGATTGCATTCTGTGTTTATATTTTGCAGAGTACAATATTTTTACTTGTCTTGTTAAAGGCGAGAGCTGAGTTTTATATCTCCAGTGATAAACTTACACAGCAGCAGATAAGGCAGATTCTTTTCCCAGTGGGCTCATTGCACATCATAAGAACTCCAGTACAAATGCAGACAAGACTAGTATTGATTTCCTTCCTGATTTAAAAAAAAAAGGAAGTTAAGTCTTCACTGTATGATACCATCCACCCTGCAGAGTGTGTGGGGGGAGAAATTCATTGTATCCTCACATCAGGACATTGTTATACAATAGCCTACACACATGCGGGGTCTTTCTTTTTTTTCCCTCTTGATCCTGATCCGAGGTAAGTCGATATTTTGTGCAGTTTTGTTTTCTGCAATTTGTAGTGGGCTTGTTGCTGGAGGGGTGTGTGGAGGGGTGTGTGGAGGGGTGTGTGGAGGAGTGTGGGTGCAGTCAGAATTAGATATGTAATCTGTATTATCCAGTTTGATCAAAATCTACACCTTCTCTTCACAGGGTCTTTGGGCACCTTCACAGTCGTTGGCCTGGTTGGACACAATGTCACTTTGCCATGTAGGTATGATGCCCAAACTGGCGGCATCCAGAGTTTCTGTTGGGGACGAGGGAAGGTGCCTTGGTCCAAATGTTCCAGCACCATCCTCTCCTCCCAGGACGGGGCTGTGTCTTTCAGGCAATCGCCCAGGTACCAGTTGCTGGGTCGGGTGACAGACGGAGACGTGTCCCTGACCATCCTGGATGCTCAGTGGACTGACGCTGGTGTGTACGGCTGCAGGGTCGAGCATCCCGGCTGGTTCAACGACTATAAAGTCCACACACAACTTATTATGGAGGACGGTAATCATCATACAAACCACAGTGGATGCTTGTAATCATTTGATGTTTATCAGTTCAGCCACTGACATTTTTTTAAAATTTCTTTCAGCTCCTGTGGAACAGCCTGTTACCCAGAACAGTACACTTTCTGCCGCTGAGGGAAAAAGTGAACAAACAGGTATAAATAAGTAGATAAATGAAGTTACAACGAGCCTGTGTAGGTCAAAATGCTCCCTCTCTTTTTTCTGCAAATCTCTAAGCCGCTGTTTCCTTTAAAATCAGAATAAAACACAGCATTGCTTCTACTTTTAGGCATAAATCTGTTTTATGGACCGTACTAACTGACAGTCTCAACTTTTTACAGAAACACCAACAACATTTGCCACTACAAATGTGGACAATGATGACGAAACACGGACCAGCATGGGTTTAATTGGAAGTGTAAGAGCTGAGGTATGGCACTGTTTTATTTGAATAATAATAGTGTTTAAAAACATTCACATTTACACAGAAAATTACAATTTGTAAAGTGCAGGAGGACTCTGGGGTGACTAAATTCAAAGCTTATGTTGTTGTTGTCTCTAAAGCGATTTTTTTTACATGCAGGCTATGTGTAACTGAAGGAAAATGCACTCCAGTGCTCCAGAAAAGTGTTGGCCTGCAATCAGACGTCAAAATAAGGAAGAGAAACTACAAAGTCATAGCCCTAATATAGTCTTTTTGTCAATTTACAAATAGAATATCGACTTCATTCAAAAACATTTTGTCTTAAGAATGATACAGCAATATATGAATCATAAATAAAAACAATGTACGGCAATTATATACATTTAATGACATTATTTTAAACGTGTGGTGGTGTGGGTTAAAACTGGAGGTGAGAAACAGATTATAGATCTAAAGATTATAACAGTTTTGAATATATATTTTAATATAGATAACACCATATCATATGTGTTTATGGCACATATATTTAAAACTAAGTGCTAATAGTAATTGACCGAGTCCCTCATGAAAAGGTTTGTTTTGTTTTGCAGGAGAAATTCAAAGGCTTCCTGGCGGTGGGGAACATTGGCAGGGTGGCAGCTATTTTCTTCTTCCCCATAATCATAATCCTCGTCTTTATTTTCCGTAAGTATGGAATGGATTATTGTTTGTGACTCATCTGCCAGATTAATTTTACATTAAAAGGTGGGCGTCTACTGAGCAGCTGCAGCCACAGAGTGAGCCTTGAGGATGAGAATATCAGTTAATGTTTGCATTTCTTCATACCAGGGAGGAAGTTTCTGTCCAGGGACGATGGACAACGTCTCAACACCGTAACTGCAGACAATATCTATGAAAGCATCCCAGTGCCTTAATGACAGTTAACGTAAGCAGAGCACAGATTTCAATAAGCGACTTAAGGCTGCGAGAGCTGCTGAGTGTCACGTGTTGAAAATCTCCTTATTGAATCTTTGAACTCTTATAAATATGGGACCCATTTCCAGAGTAAAGCAGCTTATATTCTCAAATGGCAGTGAAAAGGGTAGATGTGAGTCAGAAGATGCAAAAACCATCCTGCACATTAATTAATTTGCTTTTTATTTTCTGATTTCTGCATTTGCTCTGCATGCAAATGGTTTATACTTGTGGACACAATGCCACCTACTGGACCGATGGAATACTATTATTAACATCCTCAGTAATGTGAAAAACACAGTTTGATGGATAAAGAGAAGATGGAAGTTGAAATTATGAGAGGCTGGGAGATTTGCGTTCTCCTACTGTCTATCACAAAACTATGGCCAATGAAGAGTGTGCTAAAAAAAACACATTTGAATATGTTTTAGGAGCATTTAATTTACATTTTCACCACATTTTTGTTCATTTTATATTGAAATAAACTGATGTGATGGTGTGGCTCACTAAAGTAAAACAAGTTTTATTTTTCAGTTCCATCTCTTCTTGTGATGTCTTTTTTTTTTTAATTGAAGGGGCCACTCTTCTCGTTTTCTGTGTGTATTTTTCATATGAGCGATCCAGCAAAAAAAACTGAATTTTGTTTAAAAACCACACATGGTGACATATTCTCTAAATCAGTGAAAGAAAGATGCTGCAGATGTGTTTACAACAGCTGTAAATCTCATTACACTGATGTGAGAAAATCATCTGAAATGTGTTGACTGTTTCTTTAAATTGCTGATTCTGTGTGAAACTTTGTGAAATATATTAAAAAATAGACTTTCATTTTATTACTTTGTGTGAGCAAAACTGAATAAATGCAGCTACCTCGACCTCTTTGTACAGCTACTTAATCTGGTGCTTAATAACAGTTAACAGGTGCAACGATTAGTTAGGTATTTCTGCTGAGATTATGAAAGGTAAAAACAAAAATTACTTGTTTAAAGCCATACCGCCTTGTGGATGCCCGATCCTGTCAGATCGCGGAAGCTAAGCGAGGTTGGGCCTGGTCAGTACCTGGATGGGAGACTGTGAGGGAACACCAGGAAGCCTGGGTGGATGCAATGAGAGAATGAGTGGTTGGTGGTGGTTGGAGGGGCTGATGGTGCAGCCTCGCTCTGTCAGTCTACCCCAGGGCAGCTGTGGCTACATACGTATTACCACCATGGAGTATGGAGTGAATGAATAATGCAATGTAAAGCTTCTTTGAGTGTCTAGAAAAGTAAAGATAAAGATAAAGATAAAGATCAACTTTATTAATCCCGAAGGAAATTCTGTTGCCAGAGTACAGTTGAAGCACAAACACAAAGAGAAGAACAGTGCCTTAATAAGAAAATAAAATAAAATAAAATAAAATAAAATAAAATATATACATATATACAGTAGTTTGAAAAGTGACAAGTGTTGTATAAAACCAATGCATTATTATTATTATTATTATTATTATTATTATTATTATTATTATTATTATTATTATTATTATTAACATAGTTTTTTCCTATTCTATTAAAGGAACAGAAAATGTTTACTTGTTTTTTTGCATTTAAATTAAAGCAGTAGTTTGTTGTACGAACCAGAAATCTCTGGGCGTGATCAAAGAGGAAGTTCTGTGCAGGGTTACTAAACATCCAGCAGGGCCAGATGTTTACTCAGCAGTCTAGGAAGTGCACTAAAGTCCATGACCCTTCAGTAAACTTATCAGCAGTGTCTGTCCTAGTTTTCTGGTAAACCTGTTGAATGTTTGCAGAAGTTTCGCTGTTATTTTGGAGGGGTGTGGGGGTGTGGGGGTGTGTGGGGGTGTGTGTGTGTGTGTGTGTGTGTGTGGGGGGGGGGGGATTTTTTGCCAAAGTAAAAGAAAAAATGGTCAGAAAATTGTTGAGATTTGCCTCCTGACTATTTATACAGAGACAGAGATCACAAGGAATCTGGCCTTTGCACGTGTTACATTTATTCTGAGCTCATTAAAAGTAATCGACTGATTCGATTCAGCTTTGGATCTCGACATTCTTCATCTACTGATGTTCACTCTCAGAGAGCATAAAGGATTTGTGTTGGCTTCTTACAGTCGGGACATCACCGTGTCATTTGGAATGTTTTTGAAGCTGTACTGAGCCTTCGATTGATTGAGAGACCAGAGTTGCAAGATAATTATTCGGGGGTAGCGGACGCTGAACTGATGGCACCATTAATCTGGCTGGATTATCAGAGAAGGTTAAAAATCTCAGGAAACTATGAAATCTATAGCACAAGGTTCATTTGAGTTTATTTTAAAGTAAACTAATTAGCCATGGGGATAAATGAAAGAGGGGCTGCACAGTGGCTCAGTGGTTAGCAGTGTCGCCTCACAGCTAGAAGATCCCCGGTTAGGACGCCTGGGATCTTTCTGTGTGGAGTTTGCATGTTCTCCCTGTGCATGCTTGGGTTTCCTCCGGGTACACTGGCTTCCTCCCACAATCCAAAAACATGCTGAGGTTAATTGATTATTCTAAATTGTCCGTAGGTGTGAATGAGAGTGTGCTTGGTTGTCCGTCTATATGTAGCCCTGCGATAGACTGGTGACCTGTCCAGGGTGTCCCCTGCCTTCGCCCGAGTCGGCTGGGATAGGCTCCAGTCCCCCCGCGACCCTACAGAGGATTAAGTGGTGTATAGATAATGGATGGATAAATGAAAGAGCAAGAGATTTAAAACCTTCTATCATTGGCTCAAAGGTGGGCAAACAACAAAATACAAAACAAAATGGTATAAAATCTGTTAAAAACAAAGATGCTGCTTAATCTAGTATATCATGAACACCACTGCAATGCTTAACTTATCTACATGCTGGTCAGGGCATCGGTAAAGCAAATCTCCTTTACAGTTGCAGAAACAGGTATTGTGCTCTTTATGTGGTAAAATCAAAGAGACAGCACAACATACGGACAAATTAAACTTTTCTTATGTGACTTTGCAGATCTAAACCTCTGTCATTAACTGTTTGGTTAGCAATCTCTTCATATACAAACATAAAACTCAGTATATTGCATTCAGTTCATATTTCCTAATTTCAATTTAACATAAAATCCGTTGTATTCCATAATCCATCTTAAAAGTGAATAAACAGTGTTGAGTCCTCACAGAAATGTTGACAACACTCATCAGCATAGCAAAATTTCAGTACAGTTTTTAAAATATGTCATATTTGTACCACATACTGTACTTTTCAGCACGTTCTATAATTGGCCCAGCCCTTCCTGAAATGATTCACTCCCACAAAAAACCTAAGCCTCCCTGGGAATGCAAAACATTGGCAGCAATTTTCTCCTCCCCAATCACTCGGGAAAGCTCGTCTTTATTTCCCATAAGTGTGAAACGGATTACAGCTTATGACTCATGTGCCATTCATATTAATTTTACACGTTAAATGTGGGTGCCTGCTGAACAGTCGAAGTCACAGAGAGTGGGCTGTCCTTCTTTTCTTCTGTCCCAGTTACACAGCTCACTTAGGAGGATCTCACATTCAGCACCAACGTTTAGCACCGTTACAGACAGAGCAGAGATTTCAAACATTTGGCATTATCATGAAAAACTTAGTCACTGAATATCAGTCAGAGTTTTGCACAATCATCCAATTACAGCGCAGCTAGAAATGCTTTGCTCTAATAATGTTCTGAGAAACTTTTTGCAATGTTCCAGTCATGTTTTCGGTGTTTTGTTTTTTTTAGTTCCTAGAATGTTTTAAGCATTAATGGAAAACATTTAGGCTGTTGGACCATTATGTCCTAAAATCCCTCAGTGTTTTCTGAATGTTGCAGTGAGAACTTGCTTCCTTTGTTATTGTGTAGCGTTTAAGATTTAACAATGGATTGAATAAGGTGCTACCTCAACAGTAAACCCAAAACATCCTCAGAATATTGCAGAAAACATGTTCCATATTACAGCAACACATTTTTTGAACGTTGTTTTGAGAACGTTCGTCTTTTGTTATCATGTAATATAATCTGTGGTCCCGACAGCATCCTCCAGACGTCCTCTGAAGGTTGCGATCAAAAGTCTTAGTTAACTCTTAACCTTACAGGAACATGTTTTTGAAATTCTGAACATCCCTAAACATGTTCTTTTTTACATTATTAGATCTTGTAGTTAATGTGGTGGGAACATTCTCTGCTACCTGTGGGTCTGATTTATTTAATCTTTGGACTCTTATTAATATACTCTGGCATTTATAAAAGTGTTAAGAACCTTTCCCCTGCACAGTTTTTTCTGTGATGATGTTTATGTAAAGAGAAACCTCTTGAACTCTGTGAAACAACAACACGACTCCTCGTTCTCAGGTTGCAGTTAAAAGGGGAAATGTGGGTCATGTGTGGCTGAGCATCCCGCAGGTTAATTAAATTCCCTTTTCTTGTTTTCATTTCTGTTCTTTAATAGCAAATTTAATCTGTAATCAGAGCCTGAAAAGCTTGTTGATGGTGCATTACTTATGAGCACGATGCCACCTACTGGATTTAATATCATAAATATTATTGACTTTACGGTACGCTTATCTCAAATCATCAAAAATAATCAACTGCTGTTTTCATACACACTCAGCATCTAGGATTACAATCACAGTTTCAAAACATGCTTATTTATGATGAATTTTTTATCTCGTTTTTAAATTCAAACATCTAAAACAAATGTATTAAAGAAAGTTTTCTACTAATTACATAGTGTTTTTCATTTTGAGCTTGTTTTGAAGATTTGAGTGTAAAACCAAGACGCAGAATTTTATTCTGTTTCAAGATGCTCTTTCTCTGTTTCTCTTCAAGTTCAAGTTATATAAAGAGTCACTATGAATACTAATTACTTGTTTTTTTGGTTGTGCATTTATTCCATGAATCAGTGTGGCAATATAAGCAAAATAAAAGAAATCAGCATTTTTCTCTGAATCAGTTTTGAGAAAATTATATGAATTGAAGCAAGTCTGCATGTTTTTTAATTGTTGCCATTGTGTGTCGTTTTCTCCTTCACTGTCATCTATTTTGAATATATAATAAATAATTGCAAGATGAATTACAAGATGGCTACGTCCCAGCCAGGGCCTGGGGTCTTTCAGTATGGAGTTTGCATGTTCTCCATGTGCAACGTGGGGTTTTCACCGCGTTCTCCGGCTTCCTCCCACAGTCCAAAAACATGCTAAGGTTAACTAATTATTCTAAATTGTCCGTAGGTGTGAATGAGAGTGTGCTTGGTTGTCTGTCTCTATGTGTAGCCCTGTGATAGGCTGGCGACCTGTCCAGGGTGTCCCCTGCCTTCGCCCTAAATCGGCTGGAATCGACTTCAGCCCCTCCGTGACCCTGCAGAGGATTAAGCGGTATATAGATAATGGATGGGTAATTACAATATCTAAATAATCTGCAGCTTTCCATTTTGAAATGCTGTTGCATCAAACTCAAGCAGCCACATGTTTCATGGGGAGCAAATACAGAGGAAGTTCTTTGCCGGGTTACTAAACATCCAGCTGACCCAAATGTTTACTCAGCAGTCTAAGAAAAAAAAGACCATGGCCCTTGAGTAAACCAGACTTTTCTATTTCCATCAGTGTCACAGTTGAGGACATGATAGGTATTCGTTTTCGGGAAATGTAGGTGCATTGTATATCTAAACCCGTCTTGTGTGCTGCTAATAAAAGTTAGGTTTAAAGTGTCAAAGAGTTATTTTGAATATTTTCTACTTTCACAAATTAGTTTTCTGGTTGTGCTCAGTTTCAAAAGGAGCACAGTTCACTGCCGACTCTCTCTGGATGCAAAGAGTATGAATGTTTAAAAACTCAAAAATGCCTTTCTATTCCTACTAGAGGACTTGAGAACAAAAAAGAAGTTGGTGTGTCGATAACCTTGATTTTCTCTCTGTCTAATCATCAAAATGATACAATGTGCCACTTCTGGTAGAAGGAACCAAAACCACAGAGAAGGAAACGGCTCTTTTCTACATTCCCCTTCTGCCAGCAGAAGTTGTTTGTGTGAGCATATCAAGGACCGCGTCATGTGATGTGGAAAGATTTCAAAGCTGCAACCACACTGCGGTTGGTTTAGTGTTGTGTAGCAGGTGAACAAATCCTTCCACTGATTCAGAGACCAGAGTTTGTAAAATGATTATTTTGGGCAGCAGGCACCTGGTTTTGTGTTGCAATCTTCTCGCTTGTCTCCTCTTAGGTAAGACAGTCGTGCAGATGATTTGCATTTTCATTCAGTGATGATTGATGAACAAAAATCTCTCTTTCCCTCTTCAGGCCGTGTGTCTGCAGAGATAGTAATAGCCACAGTGGGAACAGATGTTACTCTGACGTGCAAATATGATGCCCAGTACTACGGTAAGCTGTCCGCATGTTGGGGTCGGGGGGCCATACCCAACAGCGGATGTGCCAACGAGGTGATCAAGTCAGACGGGGCGTCAGTGATCAGCAGACTGTCAGAGCGCTACCTGCTCGTGGGTGATCTGAGTGAGGGTGATGTGTCGCTGACCATCAGGCAAGTAGAGGAGAGTGACTCGGGGACGTATGGCTGTCGTGTGGAGATACCAGGCTGGTTCAATGATCACAAACATCAGCTGACTCTGACAGTAAATGCAGGTGAGATCAGCAAAGATGAGTTCTAAACAGTGAGGGGGAGAGATAACAGGTGCTTTTTGTCAGTGGTTGGGAGAAATTTCACAGAGAGGCTGTCGGGTCATGTCTGAAAATTCTTAAGCGTTTGAATTATTACAAGGGCTTTAAAGATAGATAGAATATTTCTTTTTTATCTGCTAGCTGATAATCAACTTCGTTTTAGTGCGGCCTAATCCCCTGAAGGTAGAGACGAGGGAGGTGAAGGAAAGAACGGTCACTGTTCGCTGGACTCCAGTGTTCGATGGCGGCAGGCCCATTACAGCCTACAAGATTGATCTAAAGAACAAACAGGGTAAGCATCCCACTGATCCTACTAGAATTTGGAGTCTAGTCATCTAATTATGTCTTTTGAAATATATTTTAGAGTGTGCATTTTGCATTTCATGTGTTGCGCAGCACCCTGGGATACTGCAGTGAGAACCGATATGTCAAACCCTGAACTGACTCAGGTGACTTTGGTGGATTTGCGTCCATCCAAGACCTACAACCTTCGCATGTTTGCCATCAACGGCGTGGGGATGAGTGAATCCAGCAACGTTCTCACAGTCACAACAAAAGAAGCAGGTAGTTTTCTGCATTATTTGTGTGTTAAGACAAAATTAACAATATGTACAGTGGTGGTCTTTAAAAATGTTTTTCTCTGCAGCACCAGAGGGTCCTCCGCTGGATATGCAGCTTGAGGCCCTCAGTTCTCACAGTATCAGAGTCACTTGGAAGGTAAAGTCCCAGTTTTGGAACTTTATTTGCAGACACATTCAACAGCATTCTCAAAAAGGTGTTTCTGGATATTTGTTGTTGGGAACTGCTCTCATCCAGACTTTGTGAGTGAACATAGCTCAGAATGTTATTTTTCTCTTGACCAGCCTCCGAAGGCCGATCTCAGAAACGGTGTCCTGCGGAGTTACAGCATCAGCTACAGAGAGTACGACCCTGCGGGCAGACAGTTTAAACGGTGGCAGCACTTAAGTGTGGTGGCCGCACGTGAAGTGGAGAGCGTCATCCTGCAGAATCTCAAACCTTCTACGATGTACGGCGTCCTTGTACAGGCCAAAACAAATGCAGGAATAGGTCCAGCCTCAACTGCACCTTTCTGCTCCACTCTAAATGAGGGTAGGAAACAACATTAAAAATATGACTGAAATAATTCATTGAATCATTTATTTGATACCAGTTTAACATCTTTTTTTTGTGTTTAAAGTTCACAAAACCACAGTGGCAACTAGTGTCTCTTCTTCGACCACTGCCACAACAAGGATACAAGGTTTTACTTCAGGTATGTGTTACTGAGCAGCTGAAACAGACTTTTTCCTGAATTATTTTTTTAATAAATAATTGGTTATGACTGGAATTACTTTTTTACTCTCTCCCAAGTTCACACAACTTCAACACCTGAGACTTTTTCTGCGGCCACAGTGTGGGAACAAAGTACTGCAAGTGTCACATCAGGTATGTTGTGAGTTTTATGTGGGGTTTTTAGTTTCAGTTAATCTGCAAAATTTTAAAAAAAAGAAGAAGAATTGGTCCGTTTGGACAGAATCTGTGATGTCAATGATCTCTGTCCAGTAAAACCTGACTCAAAATGGAAATCACAAACACTTGACAAGAAGACAAGTTGCTTCAGTTTAGTTTTAGTTTAGTAGTTTAGTTTTTTAGATGACAGCTGTGTCTCACAGATCCAGATTAGATCATACGATGTTGCTTTAGTCTCCCAGAGGAGAGGATCCATTATTTACAGCTCCAGTATCCATCTTTTTGTATAAGAGACACTTTTAAATCCATGAAAGTAAACTGAGCTATAAAAAGAAAAAAATCAATTTTTTATTTTTGCTTAATGTCCTCGCAGTGTGCTGCCTCGTGGCCCCAGATCCCCCAGTAGTTGAGTTGAAGGAGATAAGAGACAACACCATCTCTCTTTCTTGGACGGTTGGATTTGAAGGTGACAGCCCCGTCACTGGCTACTACCTGGAGTACAAAGCAGCGAATGGTGAGAGAAAGTTTTGAACCTGAAAGCTACACTTACGCTGTGATTTCTTTTAGTGTTTTGTAACATTATGCAAAATGTTTTTTTTTCCCACCAGCCTCGTGGGATTATACAAAGACTGTTGTGGACTTCGGCCCCAACCAGACAGAGGCCACGATAATAGAGATAAATCCCTCAACGTACAACATCCGCATGTTTGCTAAGAACAGTCTGGGCACCAGCAGAGCCAGCAATGTCCTCACTATAACCACTGGAGAAACAGGTGTTCTTCTTTAAAACATTATAATTATTAGTATTGTTGCTCTTTCAGTTTTGTGTCACTGTCGGTAACCAGAAAGAACAGGACTCTTTACATCAGTGTTTTCAGCATGATTCATAAACAACTGAAAAAACTGTTTTCTTCTCAATTTCTGTGACAGCAGAAGTAGTGGCCCGTGTTCACACTCCATAAGGCAGCCCCAAAATACAAATGAACTGCAGCTTTATTAAAACACAGTCACAGTTCCCCAAACAACAGGAAGCCCGGCTATTTCTCAGCTCGGTTCTTTTGTTAGACGTGTTGTTTTTGCGTGTTTAGCAGTTTTGTGAAAGCAACACTTTTGTAAACTTCCTCCTGGCTGCTTCCCTTTGTGCTTGTGCCTGAAAGGTCATCCGACTGATAATCTCACCACCACCATCTCACCTGATACTGATGCAATGGTAAGTATCGAACTAGGACACAAATAACCAGTGATTTGAGTCGTGTTAAAGGGTTCCCTTACAATAACAGTCCTACAGAGCTTCGTCATCTTGCAGCTTATGGTCCAGAGAACATTTACTGGAGGGCATCAGTAGAAATTCTAAGATCTTATACTTAAGTAAAAGTACCATTAACAGGGTGTGGAAATACTCTTTCACAAGTCTTGCATTCCAATTCTGACTTAAGTAAAAGCACAAAATAATTTGCTTTAAAATATATATAAAGTGCCAAGAAAAGTACTTATAATGGAAGAACATATATTACTAGATTATAATTATATATTCATTAATGTGTTCATCACTTTAATGTAACAGCTGAACTTCATTTACCGCTGGGCCATTTGTAAATTTTTTAAAATTGTATCTTAATCTAGGAATAATGTTACATACATCATTTGATTTGTTGATTATATTTTGTAATAATCTGAAAATGTAAAGTAACTAGTAACTTCAGTACAACATTTGTCTCTGAGATTAGATGAACTTTATCGATCCCTCACTGGGGAAATTCACGTTTACGTTTCTGTTTAACTACAGACGAAGCATCAAGAAGGAGGACAACAAATACAAATACACAATAAGGATAAAAAAAGATATAATAAAGGCACCTTTCATATGTATAGATATGTCATGATGGATAATGCATCCAATCGTAGGATACACATGGTGTGTAGAAAAGAGCAGAAGTATGAAGTAGTGGAAATCCTTAAATAAAGTAAAAGTACCCTATTGTGCTTTAGTAATATAATGGCTTTACACCATGAGGGTAATTTGTCAATCCTCTCTGCTAGGTGAGTGTCGATGAGAGTCACAGTGGTCATCTGGCTGCTATCATTGTTCCAGTGGTGCTGGTGATGTTGGCTGTCGCCGTAGTAACCACATGGCAGCTTCGACGTGAGTGTCATAGCAACGTTGCTTCTCATAGAAACTCAACAAATTTCCAGTCTTTAATTTGAACCTTTTTTTTCCACAGGAATAAAACAGAAAAAGGGCAGCTTGAACATGTGAGTGTTCACAGAATTTGTTGTATTCATGTGGAGAATTAAGACACTTATGACATTTAACTGCAGGTGCCTCCACTGCAATGAACAACTGCTTTGTCTTGTATGCAGGTGGCTGAGCAATGGAGCGCTACGTTACAGAGGCTCTGAGTCGCTACAAGAGCTTTAAAGTCATTTTGCACAGGATTGCAAAACTCACAAAGAAGTGGTAATTTTTATTTTATTGAAATCTAAAAAAAAGAATTTTCTGTTTATTTTGTCATTTAGGAAAGAAACTGAATCTGCAAAAACTTCACCTTCATGTTTAGCTGATTAAAACTAACCAAAAGGGGGGGAAAATCCTCTACTTTGAAAACACTCCCTAAAGATGCTCACTAACTCTGGTGTAGTTTGGGATTTGTACAGTGATTTCCAATCTGTGTAGTGTTTCAACTATTTCAATTTTAGTTCGTTATTTACACTTTTATAACCATCAACAGGTATTCAGATTACTTGTGGTGTTTTTAAGTGACATTTTGTGTAATAGAAGGATATTACAGCTTTGTTATATTTTTACTTTATTTTATTTTTTTGACAATAAACTTCTACAGTGTTTGTTCATCTCCATGTACTTTAGCATGATTTCGGATAAAACAAAATGTGTCACAGCAGAATTAAAACATGACAGATCCACTTTGCGGTAACAAGTTAAGCAGTTCAAATCACAAAGTGTTTATGTGCTGAGATTAAACTGAGCTTTAATATTCCAGTTTACATTTTTTTCAAAATATGAATGGCTTGTCTGACTGAAACCTCATCAATGAAAAGAGTTTAATTAATTGCTGTAAAACTAAATAGACTAACTCAAAAAAGGTAAATACATTTAAAATTGAGAAGCCGCTGTTGGTTCCAATTCTGTTTTCTGAAGTCCACTTATTAAATATTTATAAATCACACATGCACACACTTGTGATATTTAATTTCCACATCTCTCAAATCACTTCAAGCTCATAGTTATCAACCCGCAAACACCTACAACCACAAGAGGGCACCAGAGTCCCACTAGTCAGTAGATATTAACTCTCTCCAGCTCTCGCTCAGATCTCACCTCATCATCAGCAGAGCCATCCTCAGGGGCAGGCACTGCAGCCAGCTGGATTTCCATCCATCTGTCCTGTAAATCTCTTAATTGTGCTAATTAAAGAGAGGAGGAAGAGGAGGAGATCTGATACCTCTGTGGAGCTTTGAGGCAGCTGCCTGTGAGGGAGTCTCCTACTAATGGGGGATCACAGGGGGGATACCTAATCCATGTGTCCCAGTGGGGACCACACGGCACAACAGGGATCAGTGTTTGTAAGAATGGATGTGTATGCAAGTGAATGTTTAGAAAAAAGGGCTTCTACTTCCTCTTCTTCCTATTTGTGTCTCCAAAAAATCATTCTACAGCAAAGCCAATGATTGAAGAAGTGTTGTTTTTGTTGTTTCTAACTTCACAAACCGAAGTGTTACACTTCCTGAGAAAAAGACTAATTGTCTATGGTGCTGTAAATATTGCTTGATTATTGGTTTGCTGCGGTCGCTCATCACAAACTCAGAGCTGCTGACGCACAGAGTCGCAGTACACTGTGTGACCGTGGCCTGTAAACACAGCTCCACCACATCCCTCCTGTCTGGACTTCCTCTCTCATCACTGGACCCCTCACTTCTGCTGTCCCCTGCCATTTTCCCTCCTTCCTCATCCTCCTCGGTCGGACTTTGCTTACACAAACATGAGTGCCGGTTCCTGTCCCGGTGCTTTCCTCTATCTCCAACTCCTCCGTCCCTTTCTTTCTCTCATCCATCGTTCTCTCTGTTCAGGCCCTGCTGTTTGCGCTGTGTGGCACTTATATAAACAGAAGAAAAGAGGCAAGGAAGGTTGTGGGAAGCCCTGGTTGGATGACTTTGATGAGGTCCCTTTGATTGGCCACACAGCCAAAAACCAATTTACCTCCCAGCGACCTCCACCCCCAGCCCTCATCGGATCTCCTTGGACCATGCCTGCCACCAGTAACCCACACAAGGCAACAAACCAGTAGTCTACGCACAACGGACGAGAAGAGGATACACAAATGGAAACAGCTGATCTTGCTGACCTCCAGTCAATTTACAATATGTGTCATCGCCCCAACCGTTTTGTCACCTCATTCACTGCATGGCTCCCCGCCCTCTTCAAACATCTGAGACCAAACATCCATTCGGGCAACAGCACAGCACTCCTTATGTAAGCCAAGCAGCGCTGTGTCAGCTGTGTCTGCGAAGGCTTCTGTGTGAAGCTGCAGGTGGGAGATTGAGGACGGAGGAGGGAGAGTATGGTTATGATAATGGCAGTACTAGCAGTGGGGACGGAGTTAGCACTGTAATAAATCATGCGCTATGGTTCTGGCCACATCAAGGCACTAACACTCAGGAAGTGGAGACTGAGCGGTACCACATACACCAAAGACTGAGCTCCACAGGAGGGGGCTGATCTCCAGGCCTCGTTGCCCCAGAACGGATGCACGGCCCTGGGCCTACGCAGCTACCAGATGTTGGCCCTTCTGGAGCGCCTTATGAACTCAGGAACAACAGAGCAGATGAGAGTATTGAACAGAACAGAAATGAAAGGGGCAGGGAGTTGAGGTGGAAAAACAAAAAAAAAGAGAAGGGGGTATAGAAGCAGTCTGTGAAAGCATGCAGAGTGCAGGGGTACGGCCTATTTGCTGATGAAAGAAGCACTAATTGATTCAAGTCTTTATCCGAGCCCCCTGCAAACTAAAGCGACTCAAAGGGAACTTTTCATCTTGTTAGAGCCAAAGCAAGCCTGTCAGCGTGGAAATGAAAACAAGATGAAATGGTAATCCTAAAAATCAGGACCAAAAGTTCTGTGTGAGCAGGATAAAATTCAGAGAAATGACAGTAACTGATAAAAAAAAAAAAGTGTGAGTTGAGAATGGCGGTGAATCTAAAAATCATCCCCTTCATGATGTGATCTGACAGTGCATTTGTGTGTGTGTGTGTGTGTGTGTGTGTGTGTGTGTGTATTGATGTGATCTGATTAGCCAACCTGAGCCAGATGGACGGCAGCACACATGTTTGAAGGTCAGACATAACAGTTACCATGGAGACCTCACCAAGTAGATCAAGTAAACAAAGTACAATGTTGCACTGCGCTGTCGTTTTCCCAAAAGACCTATCAGTCTGTGTGCATGTTTACCTCTCAGTGTGTGTGTACAATAATAGTATTCATCTGTGCTCCACACTTTTATTTTTGATGTATAAAGGAAAGAGATTCACGCTCCGATTATTCAGACAGGTTAAGTAAAAAAGAAAAAGAACAGGACCTTACAACTTTGAAAAACTTAGGAAAATCAATGATTTCGCTTTTGTTTAGGACAAAGATTTCAAACAATGCCTTGAAAAATATGCATGCTTTCATCTTTTGAACTCCCTCTGTGATGCATATGTAAAGTAAACACCTTGTAAAAATGTATTACGGCATGTTATTATTGAGCAGATCTTGAGCTAAGTGGCAAATTTCAACCTTCTCAGAGGCCTAAGTTTCCATAGAAACACACTAGACTTTATATTGATGTAGCGAGTTCATCAAATGCTGGAAAAAAATTGCATTTGGCAGCCAGTCATTGAGGACAGAAATAGCTATACTGACATGCTTGTTGCTTCCCTTTTGCACACCCATAATCCTTAATGCTTGCAGATATTTCCATAAACGTTTGAACATCCAAAACCATATCTTGTACGATTCATATCACACGTCACCTCTCATTCAGGCGGCATTAAGTGTCAGAGCTTTGAACAGAGGCATGGGTCTTAATCTGTTTAAATTTGCTTCCTTTCTCTGTGCTAGCGCCACTGACTTTTGCTTTTTTATGCACCTGCCCAGAGGCGAGTTCTAGTAAGGAGAGGCGTCAAATTGGAAGACCTCCATCGTCCTGGCAGCTGAACACAGTGGAAGTCTTGGATCTGTTCAGGGGATTGGACCAGCTGAGCTCTGCCATGGAAGACAAGTGGCTGGCGCTGTTGAATGGGAGAAGGATGGAGGGAGAGGGGGTAAAGTAGAGGGGGAGGGAGGGAGGGAGGGAGGGAGAGGTAATCACATCAGGGGATTAGTAGCTGTTATTAATGGAGGATAAGGCTCTTTGCTGTCACTCTCTCTCTCTCTTTCACACACATACATACACAAATTCACATTTATACTGCCCACATATCTATCTATCTATCTATCTATCTATCTATCTATCTATCTATCTATCTATCTATCTATCTATCTATCTATCTATCTATCTATCTATCTATCTATCTATCTCCCTTGTCTGTCAGACAGTAATTCAATTACACAGCTGCCTCTCCTCTGCTCGTCCAACCTCTGGCCGAAGGCAATGCGTTATGATTTTGGTTTGTAATATTCTCGCTACCTACTTCATGAGGGAGAAAAATGATCTGCTCCCGTGTGCATATCTGTGTGTGTGTGTGTGTTTGTGTCTGTGTGTTTGTGTCTGTGTTTGTGTTTGTGTGTGCCTGTGCTGGCATGCCACCTCTTGAAAGATGGCCATTCAGTGGTGAACAAACAAGACATTTGTCTAAAGTCTTGCATCACCTCAGGGAAGTCTCTCTGGAAATGTGCTTTGCCAGGTTATCTTTCGCTGTTATTTTCAGTCTCCCTGTGACTCACAAGATCCAAACTTCACGGCAAGATTTGAGAGGGAAAAAAAATATAAAAGAATTGACACCTGTCATTTGTGCCACATGCGCTCAGACGCAATTTGATACCTGTCTAACCTGCTTTTTTCCCCACTATACACATGAATTTATAAAAACAAGGCGTCTCTGGTATTAGTGTGCACGTGAGACAGTTAAAGAGGATCATATTAAAAGACTTACTGGCCAGAAAAGCCAAACGCACGCAGACATGCATGCATGTACCGGCAGATGAATGCCACAGTGGCTGTTCAGTGAGAAGATGTACGGGGCCCGGGCTAAAGAGGCACATTTACAGACTCTTTCATCAGTGAGAATTCGCCTCAGCCTCGCAGAAAGCCACAAAGACACCAGCATCCCACCGTGAGCTGCAGACACAGCTGCACCACAGTTTCATCATCTGAATGGAGTTTCACAGCAGTGGCAAGGAAACCAAAGTCCCCGAGCTCTATCATATCACCCGAGGACCCTGGAGGTGCAGCAGCATGTCGGAGAAACTCAGAGGCGATACAAATAAGTAAATAGACAGAATCCACATGCAAAGCAAGAAAAACCGGAGGGAGGGACGAAGAGAGTTTGAAACGCAGCCAGCCGTTGCTTTTAGCCCAAGCAGAGAGGCAGCAATGAAAACATATTCAGGTTTATGAGCTTGATATTTTGTCTTTGCTTCCCTTTTGACAGCTTGTAAAATGGTCTGCACTTGAGCATCACAACAGATGAAGCAGAGCAACTTAACTTGTGTGTGAAACTTCTTCACAGGTGTTGAATTGAGACGTGGTTGCTTAAATGAATTGCTGCTTTGTTGCACTTGTCTCCAAATAAGTAAACAATGCTAAAAGTACAACTGCCTGCTTGTTTTTTACACGGCTGTGGTTTTTTAAGTTGGTCTCCATGAACAGAGGGAAATGAAGGCCCTGTGGGGATACACACACACACACACACACACATATCTGCAGACACACACACAGACATACACACGCCAATCTATCTGTCTGTCAGCTCTGTGCTCATAATCACATCCTATCCCCCCGTGTTCCCATACACACAACCCCCCTGCCTCGCTTCACTGTAGAGGGAGAGAAATGAGAGATCCCTCCAAACGCTCTCTAAGATTAAGGCTTTGTGTTTTACATGTGTTATCGTTGCTTCCCTTCCTTATCCCACTGCTTTTGTCTCAGCCTCCTCCTCTAATTAGAATCTTGTCCCTTTCATTCCTCCACTCGCCTTTCTTCCACCTGTGAGAGCGAGGAGAGGGGAGAAGAGGAGAGGAAGAAGAAGAAGGAAGGAACGGGTAGAGGAAAGATGAAAAGCGCGCCACACGGAGCGAGTGTCGGAGCGTTGTGGAATGCGGTGTCTGAGGCGAGGATGAAGGCGCTTGTCACGTCTCATCACACAAACGTACACACACACACACACACACACACACACACACACAACCTGGCTGTGGTGCAGCAGAGACACACGGTCCCGCTGAGCCGAGCTTTGAAAAGAAGAAAGTGCAAAGGGAATGAAAAAGAAGAAAGAAGAACAAGCAAGAAGAAGCCACCGTGCTGGATGCTTCATTTTGACCCATATTTGTCCTGACGCGTTTTCAAACAGGCGCTGAGGAGCCCTGCGCATCTGTCACGACAGGGCGTTGGAGAAAATATCTAAGCAGATCCACCAGAAAGCACACACTGCTGGTGGCATGAACTGCAATTAGGAAGTGCAAATAATCCGAACAATAGCATGTATGCAACGTTAAAGCTAGGGAGCCTTGGTGCCACTGATTCTTTTCTTCTTCTTCTTCTTTTTTAAAGAAACGTGAACTGCTCTAACAAGCATAAAATCACTGTCTCATGCCCTCTTGCTCTCCTTCCTTCCCTGCTGCCCCCCTCCACTCCTCATCCTCCTCTTCCCCCACCTCCCCTCTTTGCCTCCAGCCAAGTTCAGTGCTGTCTGTCCCCTTGGCCCACAGTGTGGCCTCCTTAGCTGTTTATATGCGAGGTGAGGACAGGCTGGCACTGCGCCTCTGTGTGCGGTCAGGCCGTGTTTACATCTGTCTGGCCCTGGAGCCTGGAACCTGGAGCTGTGCGCCGGTGCATCCTGGACATCACCCAGAAGACTGTAGCAGGACCCGGGGACTGATTCTCACTCAGGCTCCGACTTCGCAGGGCTGCCTGATGAATGGCCTACAGTCTCCGAACGCCGTCTACGTCCCTTTGCATAACTGACCCCTTTTCCTACACTGCTCTTAAATCTTCTGCTGCTTTTGTTGTGCATGCCCCCCAACTATCGCTATGCTCCACGCTCTCCCCAGACTTCCCAGTGTCTTCATACGGTGAAAAAGTAGCATAAGGAGCTTTTTGCCCGCATGTTGAGAAAACTGCAGACTCGCTTTCTGTGATTGAATGTCTATATGTTAGTACTTAGGATTTGTATGTCTGAGATATGTTTAACATGCACTAATCCGCTCCAAGCAGCAGAGAAGGGAAAGAACTGAATAGCACTAGTTGCGGTACATGACAAACAGTGTGATCTGCCTTTTGTTTTTGATAGCTGATGAATATGCATGTGGCCCCGGGAGTGACTGAGTTTGGGGTGGGGTGGGGGCTCAGAAGAGCATGTTAAACAATAGAATTACATCTCTGACATGCATCCACCGCGAGGCTGGGATTAAACGCAGCGCAGAGGAGAAAACAGAAAAGAGGGAAGAAGGGAAAAAGGATAGAGATGGAGAGCGAAGCGATAAAGAACGGATCCACTGCTTATCTATTGAAGAAATGGAGGCCTCGGGGAGAAGGGGGGAGGAAAGGAGAGGAGGAGGAGGGTGGTAGTGGTGGCATAGAGAGGGAAGAAACAGGGAGGAGAGGGGATGGGGGAGCGGGTCGTCAATCCGATGTATTTAATTTCTTTTGCTGTTAGTGAATCATCAAGGGGATGATCCAACAGTGGATCAAAAGAACAAGCAAGGGAAAGGGAAAAAAGCAGATTAATGCAACGGAACAAAGGAGCAGTCTCTCCAAGATGATCGCTACTCCTCTTTCTCTATCCTCCGCTTACTCTTCCCGCTTCTTTATATTTTTATATTTCTCTTCCCCAACTTTCAGAAACGAGAGCATCCACTGGGTTGGGGAATGAGACAAGGCTTGACACCAGATACTTCTGGCTCCCCTGACATCTCCAAAACGCTTGTGAATGGCAAAATCTGGTAGCATCTGATTCATCTTTATGTGTTTCATCTGTATTTTGTCATGTAGTGGGAGCAGCTTCCAAGGAGGTAGCGAGCAGACCACTTGTTTAGTC